>JAJMRT010000248.1:0-33336 GCA_030558065.1 Geotrichum phurueaensis | reverse complement strand
TGCAAATCACACAATTGGTCTTGCTCAAATCGTTACTGGAACTCAGGTTACAATCATGAGCAGCGACATAGATATCTCTTTTTTTTTTTTTTTTTTTTTTTTTGTTTTGGGTGCTGGGACTCCTGAACCACTTTGCTTTATTTATTTTCTTCTTGATTCATTCTTACCTGTAATAGTGAATTTTATGATGATGACATTCAAACCAAAGCCAGGCGCTTACTCTGTTTTTTTTATTTATAATTTTTTTTAATTTATTTTTGCGGTACATTTGACATAGTATCGTAAATTAACATTTGCCTTGACTTTTGTCAAGTTGCAGGCCGTCTCTCTTTTCTATAACTCAACATAATTTATTTATTTTTCAATTCTGTCAAGTTTTGACTCGATATCTAACAAGTATTTCAAGAAGTATGCGTTGTACATCGGTAAACTTTATATCTATTTTTTGAGTTGTCAACTGGAACCTACGTAGTTGTAAGTTTGCTTGAACCAACAAAGTGTGAAGTGTGGAGTTTGACGTAAATACCAAGTGTTAATTTCATCGTATTACCGTGTGAAAATATACTTAGGAATTTAACTGAATAACCACTGTGACTCTACGGCTGTTTTTTCCGATGTTAAATCAGACAGAAGCTAATAATAATAGCTGTAGTATCTGCACGATGTTTTTAATACCCAAACTTATCTGGCGCTAAAACTGTGTTCAACGCTTGTACCCGCAGAGCCACATGATTGGGAAGACCAAAGATTTGCATTGAGCCATAAAAAGTCTTTAGTAAAGGATTGCAGTAAGCCAGTCTCAAAATCTTCAGAAAATGGAAACTGCTTCCAATGCGGCTATCAATTACCGTAATTGTAAAAAATAAATCTGGTTTGGGCAGACAATCTTTGTACAAAGGTTCCTGTTTTTGGAATTTGGAATAGCCATCTTATATAGCGGCGGAATGATAGGGTCTGCAGAAATACGGCCCGAAGTTAAAGCTACAAGTGTACAAAATTATTATTATGATGCAAGTAGCTACTAATTTTATTGTTGCAACCCTCATATAGAGGCATTTTGAGAGTGCAGGTTTGGCGCAACTGACTACAACCCTGAACAAAATAAAAACGCTAAATTGTCTATATACAATATAAACCCAAAATATTCTGAAAAAAATATTGAAAAAGAAAAAAGGAGGTGAGAAGAATAGCTGAGCTTTGATTGATCTCGCAGAGTGACTGACAATGAAGTAAAATGGTAGAATAAAACGTGCTTTTTCAATAGAATAAAATTTGTAAAACAAAAATGTAGTGAGATGAGCAGCATAACAACGTTTTCGTCTGTTATCCAAACAAAATATCTGACTTTTATTTTCCAAGTGACAGCAGGCGCTGAATTATGTGATTTCTTACTTAGAGATTTTTAGCTTCTAAACTTAAACTTTATTCATGCCCGGGCGTGAGCTGGACCACTCTCTGACATCAATTATATAGCAAGAAAAAAAAAAAAAAGAAGTCGAATTAATTTTTCGACAATAATAGCACACAGCAGTGTTGATTCGCAGTCTCCAATTCTAGCTTTAAATGCAGTAGAGTCACCGTCACAACTTTTTGCTGTCTTATTTTGCTTTGCCCACGCATAAATATGACCAAAGAATGCAAACTGAGTAGCCGGTACACTATTTTTTTTTTAGTTATGAGCATGATACAGTTGTACGAGGCATGTGAAAATAGGCCGGTAATTTCTTCGGACAATCTAGTTTTTTGATTCTTTTTCTCAATATGAATATATAAATTTTACCCTTTGTATATAACATTGGTAATACAGTATTCTGTTTGCTTGTATTTTATATTTGACTTGAGTCGAGAAAAACTGCACTTTTGACTGGTCACCTAGCACTAACCTGTATATATATTTATTTATTTAGACATATAACAAAAGGATGGCATTGCATGAACAGTAGTTTTCAATTTCGCTGGCTTTGATTGACGCGTATTCAAGCTGACGAGAAATTATTTTAAAAACTAGCAGGCTAATCAAGTGAAAATATTTATGGATTTCATTACTTATGTTAGATCAAGTTTTTAAAAAGAAATTTGCTAAATCCTTAAATGTGTTGTTTTTAATGCTATTGTGCATCATAATGAATATCAGCCTGGTTTGATTTTTTTTTTTTTTTCAATTTTTAAAACTGCTCCCTTGTAAAACTCTTTAATTTTAGAAGTTTGAAATAATATAACGCGTCTCATTATAATGGAGTAGCAGAGCAAGCAGCTTTTGGCTGCTTTGTGGCCTGCTTTCAAATATAATACTTCAGGGTCTTTGTATTAATGTCTTCTGTGTATAGTTTTCAAATAGTTATAAGGACAATAAACTAATTATGTATATATATATGATACTTCAGGGCTTAAGCTTTAGTGAGAAGAACTATGTACATCCACGCATTTGGATGTGCACCTGAAATAAACAATTCAGATGCTGTGAGCCCCATTGGCCCATTTTTCATTATTAAATTAACAATTCACTTAATTTGACCTCAAAATATTATCATTATGCAACAACCGTTTTGTAAACGTTGGTTTTATTTTAATCAAGTCTGCTTGTGCTGTATCTGCAGTAATAGTATTTAAGCTTTCTTATGTACTAAACTTTACACATAAGTTCAAGTAATTTGATATATATATAATCAGTTTGTTGTTCTTATAACTATTTAATCTGATTTACGAGAGTTGTGTAACTATTATGGCTTAAAACTATTTAGCCATCAGTTTATACTTGCAACTGCTGCTTTACATAGCTAGATCAGAAAACTTGTGATGAATAAAATTAAAGAATCAAAAAAAAAAAATCTAGTAATCCAATTCAAAGCCCCACAAGCAAGCATAAACTGTAATTTTCTGTTATTAAAAGGTGTGTAACCTTAATTATAGCTGCGTAACTTACATCGCGTAGGTACATTTATTTACTTTTCTAAGTGTTGAAGTTAATTTACGTAGATTGTTACTGTGTCTTGAGGTCCTACAAAATGGCTGGACGCATTTCTAGTTAACTATTTTGTGAATTTGTCAATATTACGTGCCATAGCGTTCAAATGCGAAAAGGTTAAACCTGGTACAATGTCACCGTAACTGATAGAGACAGAATCTACTATATAAGATTTGCCTTATAATTTGATTGTCGCTAAATGATATTTGACTGTATCGAGTTATGGGATAGGTCACTGTAAGACTACAATAATACTTTGCATCAAGTAAATTGTCACCAAGGAAATTACATGGACTAAACAATTAGACCTCGTGTCTAAAGTTCATATTTATACAAAATTTATTTCAACCTGACACCTAGAGCGAAGGAACATTTTTTTTTTTTTTTTACCCTTTTCCCATAAAAAATTCTTAGTGTTTAATATGTGAAAAATTCCGTTGACCACATTTATCCCTTCTTAAGAGATGTAATTATCTAATAAATTACTTTAATCTCACACAACTAGATATTTTGGTTATCACTAAAAAAATACTCTCACTAAAGAATTAAATTAGACAAGTGAGTTCAATCCATTGGGGCGGTTTATTACCATATAATTTTCTAGTGCAAATATCAGGTGTGTACATGAAACTGAAAATTTGTGCTCAATCAAAAGTCGTATTTTTGTAGTGCCTTAATTCTTCCCTAAAACCAATGCTGTTAATTAGGATAATTGCTTAATGACGTCAAAAATTTATGCAGAATTTAAAAATGATAGCCTAAACTCTTTCTTTTCAAAGATTTATTTTGTTAACTCATAGTTGAAAAAGGCAATGTGCAAATCCTATGTCCAGATCTCTGCTGCGGTTCACTACAGACCTGTCGTACAGAACATATTCACAGGTAGCAGTAACTGGAATACGTCTAAGAAATAGCCTTTGTTAACCTTGTGTACTATAGAGAGACTGGCTTTATCAAAAATATCTCAGAACCAAGTTCAAACTTTTATGGCTATATAAAACGCCCTAGACAATTGTCTGTCAGGTATTTTAGACACTATGACTATGTTTAAGGAATAAAATAGATAATATACATAGATAACATACGTACTTGTAGAGTCCATCACTGCAACATTAAAGCGATAACAAGGATTTAGGGTCATCAAGCCTTTTAAAAACTATATTTTGGGCTCTCATAAGCATAAATGAGTTTCATCGGAATATCCCAAGTTTATAACACTTGACCTATTAACTTTTGTGGTCAGCAAAACCTCCCATATTAGATGCTTTTAGCAATGCCACTACAGCACTACAAAATCTAAGCATCATAATGTATTATAAATCATTTGATTGTTAGAATATCAAGAGCTTCTAATGAAAAAAGAAATTTCAGTACAAAGGCTGTTAAACTTCATTTGGTTTGCAGTAGAAATACAAAAATTCTCAAGCGTGGTTTAACGGGGATCAGAACAGCACAGTCTTCAAATTTGTCTTAAAGAACATAATTGCGTAATACAATATCTGGCCTTCAATATACAACTAGTTATTTACTTAGCTTAGCTATTAGGGTAGTTAACTAAAATGTTGATTATCACTAAAAGGATTCTAACTACATAACAGACGCGGCCCAGAAGACATTATTATCTAACTTCTACCCGCCGTACATACCAAAAACGACGATCTAAGCATGTCGTAAAATTATTACAATTGCGTCGTTGCGCTAATAGACTATTTTGTATCAAATAATTATTATCAAGATGGGCGTCGTATATTATATATAAAAATAACATAACTTTGGGTAGAAATAATAGAACTAGCTGAGGCTATATTTTATCTTCAGCCCTAAGTTTGTTTTTCTGCGATGTCATCTAAGGAGAACCTTTTGGTTTTATTGGCCATCAGTCAATTCCGCACGTTAAAAATTTTTTAAGACGTGAAATCCAATTCATGTAAGGGAACTGTAAACATACCTATTAATACTATCAAACACGCTTTTTCAAAGGCTTTTTATTCTTATTTTTAATGATCTAAGTCTATTTTTAACGTAAAAGATATACTTATACTACTAATATACGTTCAACTACTGCGTAGAATGAGCAAACTTTGATAATTAATTGGAGGCACCACCTGATTGCATGGCTAGGAAACGTGCGTTTGAAATCAGATATAAATATTTAAAAAGTGCCAGCCAGGGGGTTCTTTCCCTTTATTAGCAACATTTCGGCAAACAAAACTAAACGAGATGCGCCAAATGCATAAAAACTTTTCCTATTTTGCTTAAAATGAGCTTTGAAAACTTTTTTCTTTAAAAAATAAGTCTTGCGGGTCATAAAATTTTCGGCGTTTGCAAAATTTTTTCATGATAATAGACCCAAACTTTCAATAAATAGTCCCAGATTAAGGTTATCCTAATACCTTGTTTTCATTATTAATACCAAAAAGGTTTTATGTTATACAAAATTAAACGCTGCACAACAGAAAGTCAGTAAATCAAGTAATATAATGTTCATCATAGAAAAAGCTGAACGTCACACCCTTAGCAAGGTGGTGCAATTGAGAACTAGCCATGGCGCTATCGGATCCTATTTTAAAAGGATAGGAGTCTTGGATAGATATCATAAGTGCGAATGTAGCCAGCCTAAAACGGTTGTGCACCTGCTGAAGGACTGCGCCCTCTACAAATTGGGGCGTAGGCATCTGAGAACATACTTCCCGGAGCTTGACATCAATGTTTTACTTGATACCAAGAAAGGCATTGAAGCGGTGGTCAAGTTTCTCGATTCGTCACCGCACCTCCTCAATTGATGGTCAGCTTAACAGCATAGCCTGTCAAGGTTTTACCAGCTTGCCCTCCCACTCAATATAACGCACTGAAGTGACGATCAGGTCAGGTTTCCCTTGACACACGGACTAAGTTCGTGAAAAATTTGGTGCCATCGAAGTGAATGAAATATCTAGTGAATGGCGCATCTCCCGCTAAGAGAGTTATTTTTGTTGTATTAATGTCTTCTGTGTATGATTTTCAAATAGTTATAAGAACAATAAACTGATTATATACATATTATTTTTATTAGACAACTAGAAATTACAGTTTGCAGAATTATGAAGATTTAAATTGAAAAAAAAAAGTATTAGCAGTAGACTGAAAATAAAATTTGTGATGAACCCAAGTATGATTTTTCTTGAGTGATTGCTGGTAGCTACCTTCATCCAACAATATGTTACCAAACTGTTTTTACAAGTTTTAACATCTATAATTGAAAATTAATAGTCTATTACATTAGACTTACTACTATCTAGTTTCAAAAATTTAGGTAATTATGGGCGTCAAGCGTATCCAGTTTTATATGAAGCAATTACGTAGATGGCTGACACCATTTAAACTCATAAACTTTTCGTCTTTTGCCAGCTTGTCATGTCTCACCTCATAGGTACCAGTTGTATTTTTATTCTAGTTACAACAATAACAACTTTCAAATGAAATGATATTTTGCCTAGTGAAACACCTAATAATGTGACATTTTGTGTAACACCTGCTTTATAATGTTAACCTTAATATTAACACAATATTTACAAACCTATTTTCCCTGCCATTATACGAATAAAAACTTGAAGTCAACTTATCACTTATTTTTGACAATCGCTTAAATGAATACTACTCAAACTTATGGAACTTGATTTTAATAAGTTTCTACTCAGAACTAGAATGCTTGTTGTAAAATTAAATTAAGGCGGCTATATTTACAAATACTAACTCAATTCCTTAAAATGAACAAGTTACAGATTGTACATAGTGTTGATCTAGGTGCTTTTTCAGTTAAATCATTAAATAATAAATAGAATTTCAGAGCTTTCACATCTGATCAACCTAGGAGGCAGGCTGAATCACTTAAGCAAAATTGCTTCCTGCAATAACTTGAGGAAAGTTGAACTCAGCTGCGCTCAGGCTATATTTTCTTTGGAATATGTTTTCAAAAGAGGTTCATCGGAAAGCCAAAAATTCATTATCAGTGTGGCCAGCTGCAAGCAGTTGAGAATGTACAAGCCGAGCAAGATCTGCATCTTTCCAAATACAAGACTTTAAAAAAAAATTGTTCCAGGTCTTAATCATAATGCCTTACTCAATCTCTATATTTTTCTCAATAATAAATCTCTTAACCCTTGGCCAACTTGTCAAAAAACTTTAAAAAAATTTTCCTACCGAATTATCTAGCTCCTACAGCTAAGCTTTCATTGTTTTATCGATCTTTGACATCGATAGACCGTCTTAAGCATTCTAAGTTCTTTCAATATAACTTGTTTTCTTGATATAACTTGTCTCCGCAAACAGTTCTATATCATTAAATGACTAAACTTCATTTACGTGTTGAAAGTATTTTGCCAGTTTCATTAAATTATTTTCAGCAAACCGCTTCAAAATATCTTTGTTGATTCAACTGTTTTTCAATTTATCGTAATTTACAATTTGCTGTTGATTTAAAATGTTGATAGATGGATAGATAGATAGATAGATAGATAGATAGATAGATAAATAGATAAATAAATAGATAGATAGATAGATAGATAGATAGATAGATAGATAAATAAATAAATAAATAAATAAATAAATAAATAGATAGTTAGTTAGATAGAAAGATAGATAATATTTTAGGTGTAAGCGAGACTATTTTTTTTTATTTGGTTGTTCAAATTTCTGTAGATTTCTTAAGCTATGTATGCAGAAACTAAAACATATTTTTTGAGTTATAAATTAACAAAACTCAATTGATAATGTGACCTTTCATCATTAATAAAAAATGCTTGTAGGATTTTCAATTTAATATGGAAAATGATAAGCAATAAAAAGCTACATGGTTTACATATATTATCACGGTCGCAATATTCCTTAATTAAAATTACTATTTTCATGATCAAGACCTTATCAGTTATGCAAGATTTATTAGCTATTTAGTATATTTAAAGTTAATAAAAGTTTTAGTTACAGACATATCAAACTAATAATTACTTAGTGAATGTCAAGTCACGAACGGTATCAGATAGAGAGATGACTTCCAAATTTTACATCTGAAAGTTAAATAAACATAAAAAAACAATGATGTCACGGTTTTATTATTATAAGTAACTTTGAATTAATGTACATAGATTTCATGACAACTTATTGGCAACACTATTTAAAGTGTTGTTACAGATTTGAACTGATTTTCAAATTTATTTTGTTTTTGTCGTTGTCATGATACCTGGCTAACTCCAGATTGATAGACTTAGACTTATTTCTGAGAGGTAAGCCGGTACCTCGATGTGAAGCTAAAATAAAGTTAACATAATACCTTTTTTGATGGGATGCAGCTTTTCTTGGATTATTTAGAAAACTATTGAACATCGCTTCTATTTTTACTTGTTCTATTTTAAAGAAAATGCATGGTATCAAATGCAAACAGATCAAGCACAAGTTTACCTCTATAAGCCTATGAGCTCTTCTGTTTCTATAACACCAAAACCTAAAAAGGGTTAGCTATGCTTTTTTTGGCACTATAATTGCTTAGGCTCTGACATCAGTCTAAGTCCCGATGTAACAATACCTGATTGAGAACCTACAAAAAAGCCTAATACGTTTTAAAGCAGGAATTGTTACTCATTAGCTAGATTCTATGTCTATTACAGTCGAAATAGTGTATACTTTCTTTTGCATCATGCAATTTGTAGTACGTTGTGTGAAATACATGAGCGTATATTACTACGGAGCTATAGTACGGATCGCTGTAGTTTGGCCTTAATTATACCCGGCCCTCGCCTGACTTCAATTTAACTTGGCCAGACTTGAGTGAACTAGCGTACAAGTACCACCTCACCTGTATAATAGAGTATGATAAACAGACCGATTGCCTAAACTATATGGGAGGCTGGAAAGAAATGTGACTGACGGTATTCTTTTTTTTTACTTTTGGTTTTCTATGGTAGCTCTGTCGAAAGAATTCAGCAAGCCCCTCTGTGTGATAGCTTTTAGCGTGAGCTCGTAATCTCAGACTTAAAGACTTAGGATGATCTTCTAAGTCATGTTATCAACCTTCGAATATTTTGATAATCAAGTTCTAAACAGACCAAAAGAAACTTCAAGTCCGAAAGGGGATAGATTTCAGTTTAAGTGATTTTCTCTATTTTTGTAGACATAATTATATCCTGTATAACAGATTCAGATTCGATATTTGCCAGACTAGCTGTTTTGCAAGAACTTGCCTAGCTGGAACTCCAGCCTGAAATCAATATTTATTAGGAGCTGTAGTGTTTTTTTTTTCCACATTGGATATTTATTATTCTTACATAAACAAATACAAGTCAAAGGCTCCCAATAGGTTCGCGGGTCCGCGACGTTACGTGAGCATTCTTTATTATGTAAGCATTATGTAAAATGTTATGTAAATGTTTCCGGGTTAAAATATGTGATTTGTTCTGGCAATTTCACTCGAGTATCTGGCCTCCCATGCTTACATGCATTAGATGCTTTTCAAGACGAGACTTTTCTTCTCAATCACTTTCACTCGCACTGGCATTTGAAGCGCGAGAATAACATGCAGCTACTTATTGAGCCTCGTCAGAGTATTGAGCCAATTCGGGCTCGAAGCTCACTCCCAAGGTCGAGCACTCAGCGGGAGCTGAGCCAGTTTGAAGTAGTTGAGGCTCCGGCAGCACGGCCACTCCGGGCTCCAAGCAAGAGTACAAAGTGCGGTGCCATTGGTCATACAAGGGCCTCAAAGACATGCCCTTTGCAGTACTCAGATGTATTGTAGTTAGCCCGGGTAGTGGAAGACAGAGACAGTCAGTTCTTTTTTTTTTGACATTCTTTTAACTCGGGACCTTTTACATAACATTTTACATAACGTTTATATAATAAAAATACTTACGTAATGTCGCGGACCCGCGAATCTATTGGGAGCCCAAGTCAAATACTCAAGGCTTTAATCAAGTCCCAACCTAATTTGCCGGCCTATTCTGGCCTTGCAGTTTCTAGTAAAGTCCCCAATGGCTGTTTCGTCATTCTTGTTCTCACGCGGTAGGAACTCGGACGAGTGTTCTTTTCCCTTTACTACTCTTTTTTAATTGTTATTTTTATTAAACATCGGATATTTATTAGTCTTATAGAAACAAATACAAATCAAAGGCTTAAGTCTTTAATTAAGTCCCAACCCGTTTTGCCGGCTTCATTTCTTCGGCCTTACAGTTTCTAGTAAGGTCCCAATGACTGTTTTTTCTATTCTATGTCTTTCGCAGTAGGGACTCGGACGTTCGCGTGCCGCATCTTTTTCGCCGCCTAGGATTCATCATAGCAAAATATTGCCTTTATGGCAATAACTCACTCCGATCGTAAACTATGTAGTGTTCTGGCTTGGGGTTTGTGACCCTTTGACTCAAATTCCTTTCGCAGCTATCTTGTCGCTCAGTGGCTCAAATAAGCTTTTAGCACCCGGTCAGTATGGCAAATCCTCTTGCCTTCTGTCTGTTGTATTCCTCGTAGCTGTTTCTCGCCGGCCCTCTTGGCGGCCTCCGGCCTCTGCCGTTGCTGCTCTTAGGGCGCGGGTTATACTCGTAAATGAGTACTTTGGCGAACCTAACAATAGGGACTTGCATCCACGCGTCAAATCTATCTTCTTTAGACTCCAGCGAAAGAACGTAAGTATTGCTCAGCCACGCATAACCTTAGAAGATGTACAATGCTTTCACTAATGTCACGTGATGTGGTAAGCTTCACGAGATTACTAAGCTCAGGTCCAGAAATCCAGAAATTAATTGGAGAATCTAAGTGTTTGATGGCAAAGTATGAAATTTTTATTCACAACATTATTTTTTTGCCAAAATATGTGTTTACGTAAATAACCATGAATTCTGTCAGAATTTACGTAAATAACCTAATATTAACCAAAGGCCGTGTCCTTGAAACCCGTCGCTGTATTGGTCGCCTCCAGAAATAAAAGTAATAACCGGAAACTAAGTTTATTTTACTGTATGGAGAGTTAGCGTTATTGTGGAATAGAGTCAAAAGGTAAGAGGCTCGACTTACAGAAAAAGGAAGGAACTGGTATTCTGTTAAAGATAGAAGTAGAAGTAGAAGTAGAAGTGGAAGAAGGGTTTGGTTTTAAGGACTTTGTACGTTTACTCTCTGTAGTAACACTGGCCGAACGATTCAGCAAACTCTAAACTCTGATTAGGCTAGCATATGGTTAGACGTTATGTCTGTGTTCACCTCTGACGTGATAGTACTCACCACTAGTGTATCAGAACACTTGCTTTGTGTGCTAGTTGTCAGGCTTAGGATCAATCTCTTGTTGGCTTGTAGTCACAGGAGTGTGTGTAAGAATACCGGTTGGAGAGAAGTCGTTGTAAAGTTGTTCAAGGTTTTTGAAGAGTGATTAGAGTTCCTCGTAGTGAATGATGTGAAGTATTATTGGGTTTCGTTCTCTTTTTCCAGAAAAGACCGGGGGATCCATGTGGTATAAATATCCCTCGTAGAACTTCTCTGTCTCTATGAATAAAAGCGAACAATTGTTTTTCATCATTTCCTGAATTCCAGTTTTCAACAACTTTTTCTTAAGTTTCGCCTCATTCTAAGAGGGCTTTCTATTTCACTATTATATTGAATTATATTTGTTTTTTCTCATCCGTCTGAAACCTATATAAGTGTGTTGATGGTAATGTCTGGGAAAAGGATATGGTTGGTTTCAGGTTCTATTTCATTTCTTTCCTCGTTTCATATTTGGAACGGAATTGAGACATCAGGATTTCTCCATATTCAGACAATCATGTCAAACACATCTTTACTCGTTTCTTATTTAAAACAGGTTTAATACAAAAAGTTGTCTCTTGTTCGGATCAAACGATCAAGGAAGGCTAGATAATATTAATGCTGTGTGGGTTAACTTTCTTGAGTAGCTGGACCAGGAGAAGCTAGATTGTGTCATGAGGCGTTGCAGCCGGCAAGGTGTGTTATGACAACTAATAAAAGAATCACTCTAAACTAATTAGTTAGAAGAAACATTTCAATGAATATCCCAATATATCATTAAAAATGTCAATGAGTGGCTAGCTATAACATCTCCTCTTAAGAATTATGAAACTGTACATAAATTGAAAAATGCAAAATATGACTTGATGAATAGCTGAGCTCCTCAAAAATAATTTGTTGTTTTTAAAATATACAGACTGGTGAACAAAACTCTCAGTAAAGTATACAGTATATAAAATAGAAAATAGAGAGCAAAAATAATCTGTTGACAAATAAAATTTAGTTATGAGTCTGTCTCTGCAATCTGTCAAAGATAATATATGTGTAGAATGATATATTAAGTATTAAAATTTATTTTAATGGCTAATAAATTTGTTTTAGACTCACATGTGATTTACAAGAATCTATTTGGAAGGTTGGTGTTGATCATCAATAGCGTGTATGGCCAAAGTAAGAGTAATTTCAATAGTGTTTTCAAGTACAAAGTTTTTAATTTTTCCAAACTAAATAAGTTCTTTAACAATTGAAACCGATGTGAAAACACTGACATCAAACATTTGATTGTAAAAAAGTTGATAGGAAAAGTAAGGTCTGAGTCTAGAACTTATCCAAAGAATTCAGAACGAGAGCGGCATAATAAAAGTGTTGAATTTTTTGTGTTGTATAAAGAGATAAATTTAACTGGCCTTTCTAAAATATGTGTCAGATGGTGCCTTAAATAAAGCTATGTAAAGGTCCCTATGATAGGTTTTTGCATAACGTAGACCTTCTTGAACCAGGTTACCACCTATTCACAATAAGATATATACTATAATTATATTTATTTATATCATTAAATGTAGTTAAAATTGTGGAAAATATTTACTTCAAGTTTTAATTGAGTCTAGGACGAACTTTTATCAAAATTAGCTTGCCGAAAAAACTAGCAGATGTTCAAATCTAACTATTTGATATTTGAAATACATTAATGCTGAAGAAATGTGACACATCATAGTATTGCATGTTTCTCTCACCACATCATTCATTGAGAGGTTGGCGCCATATGACGCTTAACCTTGAAATACGCCCTTACACAGCTACTTTACTAGCCTCATAAAAGCAAATGTTTTTGAATTTTATGTTTTTTGAATGTCATTTGTTTTAAAGTTTAACATGCAATTATTTGATGTTAAGACAATAAAGCAATGGTCTATCTATTTATGTCACGTCCTTCAAGTTACTCATTCACGTCCAAAACATGGGCTATCAATTCGTAGTTACACTAATCTGTTACAAGTCATATTAAAATGTTAAAACCCGTTTTTAGACTAACAAAATAAAAAATTATTCAAATGACTTTCTCAAATAATATGGGTTTAGCGGTAATTATCTCAAATGATTTGGTGCCAATCTCCAATTGACAAAGTTTTTGCTAACCAATATCTTATGATATAACTAGTGCTATATTTGGAATAATAAAATTAAATTGCATATCTAAATAGAAATAGCTTTTAACAGTTATAGGCTGTCAATATTGCAATGATGAGATGTAGTTTTGAGATCCAAATATTTTATACGTGAAAAGAAATAAAATAAAATTGAAGTTTAAGAACATGAAAAAAAATTTCATTAATGAGTAAGCTAAACGCAAACAGAAAGCATGAAATGATGCTGTATCATAGATTTGTATTCCAGAGTATTGATAACTAAGTTGATAACAAAAAAAAGGTATTCTGGCTTGTGGTAACCATTCTTTGACCGCCAGGTGTAAATTTTGTAACTCCAATATATTACCTGTTTATTGCTACTGATACCTTAGTTGATAAGTTTTCTTGAGATAAAATGCTTGATCAAAAGACAAATATGTTAAAACTATATTATAACTTTTATTTGTCTTTACTCTTTCCTGACAGCAAGAGCTACAAATAATTCACAATGCAGTTTTTGAATTAGTTCTACAATCTCTTATCATATGGCATCTACTGTGCTTGTACTGTTACTTTAGGGAGTGTTATGTTGACTGTTTTTTTAGCTTGGAACTCTAAGGACTAGTTGACAACCTAGCCACTCCCAATATTAAAATTTGTTCTGCACAGTAAATATGAATAGAACATTAAGCAATCCCAGAGAACAAAACGTTGAATGGTGATATGCCGTAGTTACTAGACCTAGCGTGCAATTTAAAAGTCAAAAACAAATCTATATCCACATTTACTTATGTTTTCATTTATTTCATACTGTAATACAAAAGTAATTACTTACATTCGCTTGATTTGTGAAAAGACTCGGAGACTATTTTCAACTTTTTCAATGCAAACAAAATTCCAAATATTAGAACTGATAAAATATCAGAGTTATATAAAAAAAAAGAAAGGATGTTTTTTAAATTACTTATGACACTTTCAAAAAACCTGATAATTAGCTGAAATGAAATAAATTAATAATTAATAATTAATCTTGTACGTTATCGCACAATTTTAGTGTGACAATGTACTAATATGGGTTTTGTGCTTTAAGAAAAAACACTAGTTGGCAGAATAAAAAGTTCAATTTTACCTTGGATTCTAAAAGCACATAAATTGAACCAAGAAAAAGTCTGGACCATCTGAATTGAAATTTCGAAAAAAAGAATTGATATTAAATTTTTTTGGTTTGGGAAATGGATTAAAAATAAAATTGGCGTCACGTTGGAAAATTGTGATTTCAATGCTGAATAACTTACAAAGTTACTTTCTTGAAGTCAAACAATAAATATTGTATAAAATACACTTCTTGTTGTTAAATAAAGGGTTAACTTAAGTGACATGTGAAATGAACATACGGGTGAAAAGAACACTTGTCTTCATCCCACAACCTTTCCATTTAATCAATTAACAACTTTTCTATTTAATCGATTAATTGTCAACTACGTAAGATGCCACAGACAAATAATGAAGCTAGAATCCTTCTAGCTCTTCAAGCCTATAATAATGACCCAAAATTGAGTCTCCGACGCGCCGCAAACCTCTATCAAGTCAATCACACGACTCTTTACTGCCGACACAACGGCATACAAGCTCGAGCTAATACTACCCCAAATCACGCAAACTATCTAATCTAGAGGAAAAGATAGTTGTTCAGTATATTCTTGACCTAAATTTGCGAGATTTTCTCCCGCGACTGGGTGGTGTTGAAGAAATGGCCAACCGATTGCTTGCAGACCGCAATGTGTCACCCGTTGGCAAGCATTGGGCTAGAAGCTTCGTCAAGCGACACGAAGAGCTTGATACGCGTTTCTTTCGTAAATATGACTATCAAAGAGCTAAATGCGAAGATCCAACTATTATTTACAATTGGTTTTCGACCCAGAAAGGGTAATTTCGAAGCTTGATGTGCAGCTACGGACTCCACCGCCGGTTGAGGAGATCGTCCTCTCTACCCCTTGGGGTTCAAAGACCTCAACGACCGTTCTTGAGGCTGAATTTCAATCTGAATACATTAAAAGACAAATCAGAAGACATCATAGTAGCTCCACAGAGCCAATTTTAGAAGCGTTGAAGTCTCTTTTTAAGGGAACAATGGCAATTATGCATGAGTATGCTCTAGTAAAAGCAGAGATCCAAGACCTTCGAAAAGCAAATGAGATACTCAGTCGGCGCCGGAGAGCAAAAAAGACCCGATTAATGAAAAGAGGGGTAATGACAGTTGAGAAAGGAAGGCAAACAGTTGCTTAGCTGGATGTTGATGTCCAGGTAGCGGTTGAATCGTTGAGAAGTGGTGGTCAAGGAAGGTCGGAGCGACCGAGGGAAAGACGCTGTGGAGTATGCGGCAAGCTTGGATATAACGTAAGAACGTGTTAGGTAGTGATTAATACGTCTGGAGAAGAGTATAGCAACTAGTTTTAAGTAATCAGATGGTTTGTTGTATTTTTACAGTGATTTATATCTTGAAGGTAAAGAAAAGTGTTCATTTCACCCGTATGTTCATTTCACATGTCACTTACGTTAAGTTTTTTTCATTAAAAATTTAATTAGGTTTTGTGAAAAACACACACATGTTTTATCACGATAATTGATAATCAAGTGGGTGAAGTAACAGTTTCACTATTCAACTTAAAGTCCACTGATTAAAACAGGAAAAATCTTAGATAATCTAAGTATCCTGTCACTTTTTAATATGGATGTAACTGAAAAGCCTCAAAAAAAAAAGTTTTCTATAATTTTTAAATATAAAAGACAGAGAAGATACCATTGAAATAATGAAAAGGACATCAATATTAAAACTCAGACAACTTATTTTTCCACTCTACACTAGTTGTGTATTTATATCATGCTGTTGTGATAGGTAATTATGAGTTATAATATTTCAATTTTTTATATTCTATAAACATATGTAAAGCTGGTGAGATATCTAATTTTTTTTCAAAGAGTAGCTTCTATATATACTTAAACGCATAATTGTACTATCCAACTGCTTGAGTTTTAGTTTTGTAATTCCTGTTAGCTTACAATATAGTCAAATTCTAGTAAGAAAAGTAAAAGTGGAAATTATCTGACATACCCTCAAGTTAAACTCGTATGTGATTCCAATGTGATCACCTATGTAATTAATTTAAAGTATTAAAAATGTTTTTACACAAAATTGCAGCCATCAAAGTGAAAACAAATAAGTTGCGTGTAAGAATATATTAGTATCATTTTTGTTTTTGAACCGAGTGTCTTAGTATCCTAACAATGTTGATTACCCATGAATAATTGCAATTATTGATGCAATATCTTCAATGCCGTAAAAACGAGCGTTCAAAAACTTGTCTTTAAGTACTCACTTATTAATTGTAACGTTTAGCGAACCGGGCGAAAAATAATTTTTTTTTGAACATGAAAGTTGTAAGCTTAATTTGCATATGGGTTAATAATCCAACTCATTTTTTGCAATGAAGAAATACACCGATAAAAAATCTGTTTATTTTGAACAACAAGAAATTCATATTCAATCGATTAAAAGCGAAGAAATGAAAATTAAAAAAAAAAAAAAAGTTGGAAATAACAGTAAAATAGTTACAATACCGCGCTGGTTTGATAAATGGTGGCTTTTGGAAATGCAGTTCTCATTCAAAAAAGTTGTAAATCTATTTTCAAAATATTAATGAACTTGGCGTATAAAATCATAAACAATCAAACAGTATGAAGCTCATCCAGCTGGGTTAAGTTGTAAAAAAAAATTGGCTGTTGAATATTTTAACATTTTGAAAATTTCGACAAAATTATGGTTAAAGCTGGGAAATAGACTAACAAAAAAAATAAATAAAATAAAAAACTCAACTGCTGTCATATATACATTGCTCAAAAACTAAAATTATATTTGTCTAGATACTCTTTTTTTCCATCTTAAAATTTTGAATGCTCAATTAAGCTTCTGATATATTGAATCTGGGTTTCTTGACTTTCACAAAATTTTTGTCAATTGTTACCATCGAAATCTTGTCCTGTGTGCATTTTATGCTCGCTGCTATTTGATTTCGAGAAGCTGAAAATAAGCTTAACTATTTACATCACTCTCTGAGACTATATATACACAATTTAGGATACTAGCTAATACCTACAAATGAACCAGTAAATAATCTACATGTATTGATAAAAAACTTTTTACTGTATGTGAAGTTACTTGTGCCTAAGTTGTATACTTGTTATTCATTCTAAATATAGACGCCGGGTCAAAAACAAGCAGCAAAAATAATGACTTGAAAAAATCAAATTGATTCTATGTGGCATACAATTTTTTTTTTTTTTTTGTTTTCTTTTCCATTACATATATAAAACTATAACACTCCCATTTTTTTAGGCCTTCTTGGTGTTTCCTTGATTCCGTCGAGATTGACCAGCGTTTGAGGTATTATTATTGTTGTTGGCATTAGAAGAATTGGTGTTAGCAGAGTTGGCAGATGTTCCAGTCTTGCCAGTCTCACCGAGAGGGTATCCACCAGCAGCGAGACGCTCATTACGTTCAACAAGCTGCACAGCCTTCTCAGCCAATTCTAATGCAAGAGTCTGAAGCTTAGAGTGCTCGACACCCTGTCTGAACACAATAGAGTTGGATCTCTGGTCTAGGGCAGCAAAGATCTCCTCGTTGGCAATCAGCTTACCAACGATAGCATAGACACGGGCTTCAGTCAGGTCGAACAGAGTCGAAAGAGTCTTAATAGAAAGGGACTGGTAAATAGGTCCAAACTTGAAAAGATAAGTTCTCAGACCCTCAACTTGTAACTTCTCACCAAGCATGGTTTTGATAGACTCAACATCACTCAACAGATTCCAGATCTTAATGCTGTTCAACAAGTCACGGGCAGTAGTCCATTCACTGTCCAACAAAGCACGTGCAGCCTGCATAATGTGGTCACGAGTGTTCTCGGGGGGACCAGTGAAAACCTGTCGTCGGCTATTGTCAAGCATTCTTCTAAAAGATTTGGAAATAGTCTTCTTCTTGGCGTTGGTATGGGTCTCAGCAGCGGCAATGTTAGGGACCTCAATAAGCAAAGAAGCAGTCAAGTAAACACACTCCAAAAGCTCAAGGTTGATGTGCATGTGGAAGGGCAGAAGCTTCTGTCTATCCTCGCTGGTGGACTGAGTGTACTTTTGAGCACCCTGGCCTAAAAGCTCTCTAAGTCTGGCAGAAGCGTTAAGCTCCTGAAGGGATTGCTGGCACTCGTTGATCAAACCGTTGCGGAAGGCACACAGACCAATCTGCACCAAAGCTCTGTTAAACAAAATCTGAACAGGGGCTTCAGCAGTGTGAATAGTAGATTGCAAGTGAGACATTAACAGCAAATCACGAGCCTTGTAGTATTGGTTGTTGAGAGCATAGTGGAAAGTGTTGTAAAGAATAGCTTTGGTACGGTAGATGGGGTTGGTTTGTCTGTACAAAACAGCGCACAATCTGTTGGTAAGATCAATTGTGTCGACCTTCTCTTCAGACAAAACACGGGGAGTGATCTTAGAATCCAAGCCCTCAGGAACCTCAGCCCAGGTGCTTGCCTCAGCCTTCGCAATGAGAACACTAGGCTTAAAGTAGAAGTGGTCGATACGACGAATAATGATTCTAGAAATAGCAGGAAGCTCATGAATAGGTCCAGAAGCGATATTCTCCAGATAGATCTGGGATCTTAAGATCAATGCATAAAGGCTAGCCTCATCTCTCAATCTCTCAACATATTCAGTAGTGTGATGGTTAATGTCTTGTAAGGCTCTAGTGAACTCATCATCCAATATTTCGACAATAGAAACAATACTGCCGGGAATTTCGACAACACCATCGGCACGAGGAGGTAGTCCCTCCTCCAGGCTCTCTGGCTCAGGAGCAGACTCACTGATGTGATACTTGTTGATGTTTTCCTCAAGAAGCTCAAAGAAACTGATAATGTCACTCTGAACAATTTTCCAGTTCTCAACAGAAATAGGGTGAGTAGAAGAAGTATCAGATCTGAGAGGAATCAATCTCAGATAGATGATGATCTTCTGGTAGGGGGTGGTGGCAACCTGGAGAAGAGACTCAAGAATGCGAACTTGATCCTGACGATCAGTGTTCTTCTTACCTCTGGACTCAGCAATAGACTGAAGAGTGGTAAAAATGTTTTCGCTGGTGTATTGAGCGACACGGCCAGCCTTACCGACGGTAGAGAAACCATCGTTATCATCCTGAGGAGCAACTTGAACAGGAGCAGCCTTGGTCTTGAAAGTTTGGGAGACGGAGGGGATGGCAGAAGTAGCAGCAGGCTTGGCTTGAGCCTTGCCAAATCCTTCAGGGTCCTCTCTGTACTTAGCAATCAACGATTCGTAAGCCTTGTTGTTTTTCTTGATTCTCTGCTTGGCTGTGTTCATGGCACGAGCATTAAGAGCGTTCATTTTCTTCTTGGCAGCCTTATCGGCTGCGATGCTGCTTTGAAGGAAATCTTCAAGTTCTACTAGAGCCTTAATGTACTGGTTGGGGGTGGTGCTGTATTGCTTGATAGCTCTCTCGACGTGTTTGTTGAGCTTGTCGAATTCGTTAGAGATGACAACCCAGTCGTTGATCTTCTTGGCATTATCGATTGCCTTAATGGCGACATCAACTTCATCAATGAGCTTGTCCTTGGCACTCTTGACAACACGCTTAGATTCGTCGTCCTCGGAATCGCTATCGTCGCTCGCTTCGGTCTTCAAAAACTTTTTCTTCAAGAAAAAGCTGGCGCCCTTTTTTTTATCTCCATCTTCGCTGTCGCTATCGCTGTCGCTTTGGTCGGAGTCAGACTCCTCATCAGAAGATTCTTCTTCTTCGGAGGATTCTTCTTCAGAAGACTCTCCAGAAGAAGAAGAAGAGGAGTACAGCTCTTCCTCAGAAGAACTGGTATCACTGTCAGATGAACCGGCAAAAAAGCGTGACATTCTTGTAATTGAAAGACTTAGGTCTGTACCTAGTTAGTATTTACAGTGGTTCAAGGATATACTCAAAAGGGTTGACGTACCTGTTGAAGTCTTTTGGGCCTATGAAGAAGTGATATGGATATAGAATTCCTGTAGTTGAGGATGGAATTTTTTTTTGCGAGTTTTGAAAATTTTTTGTCCATGAATGGTGGCAGTCTCAGATATACTCAAGGAAAGAGTTTTCAGACCAGCTTTTAGAAAATATGTGTGGGCGCCCTAACCCTGATCTAGGCTTTATTTTTGCTATCAGCTGTGAATTAATTAATTGAAATAACAATCATTTAAAGCGCTCAGGTTCAATGATAGTGACAATGAAGGATGGATTGCTTCTAAAACCTATTGATATTTTCAGGTTTGATATTTATGTATTTCTGAAGCAAGTTATGGAAATATTTAAACAATTCAGGTTAGTCACATGGTGAATGTGTCTTCTTGTTTCCATACTATTTCTACTCACTAATCGAAAATTGAATATCAGAAGAAATCACATTCAATTTAAGTTATATAAGGCTTTTCCGTACTGTCGATTTGTGTACATGGATTGATGTTGGCATGTTTCATTACCATTTTTATTTATTAGCCGAGATTTGAAAGCAGAATCAAATTTGAATCAAAAATATAGCTTCTGAATCGGGATTTACCAGCTAAAACAAGAACATCGATGGGTTGTCCAGAGATAAACATTGCTCATGAGAATGACCCAAATCATTTAGTGACCTGCAGACCTGAGACTATAAATTAATGAGCTTAGATCCTCAGTGTTGTTAAGACAGTTATTAATTGCGGTATCATGTTCTACTTTACAGCATTAATCGCTAATTGTGGATTCACAAAAGTTTAAGCCTATGGTTCCTGTATACTGCCAACCTTGGATGACACTAGTGATAATATGCAATTTTACTAGAATAATGTATCAACAAAAAGGCTGAGATAACAAAATGGCTGAGATAACGAAAAGGCTGAGACCTAGGCTCAGCAATTCTTTTGAGATTTTCATAATTTCACTATAACTTCTGCTGGGCATTTTTTGCTCTATTCTCCATGCAAGTACCGTACATTCTGTCTGACAAGTAGCCTATAGCAATGGAGTATGCTAGCTCGGCACTCATGAAAAAAAAAATGATTATATTCATACAATCATTTTGAGCTGTAATTAGGCTGAAAACAAGACTACGTGTTTTAAGCAAAGAATTATGATTTTGTATTTCTAGTAACGCCAGCTCTTAATTTTATACAGTTTTTGAAGGCCCACAGCTCAGGGAATTCAAAGGTAAGCAAATTGAAAGATTATCACCATAAGCAAAAGTTAATACAGCGCATAGTACTAACGTCACAGTACATGTCAAAACTTTTTACACTAACATGGAATGCTGATACAATAAATTCGTTAAAAACCTGTATTTTGGTCAGTTTTCAATGTAATATCAGCCGAGCCATAAATTTTTTAACTATGCACGGCTTATTATCGTTCTAGAGAGGTTGGATTTTGTGTGTCATTTTTCAGGCACGGACTCCAAACTGGTAATCATAATTTTCATGACATGAAAATCTTTTTTAGCCCGCTGGTATAGTCTTGACCATCATAAAATAAAAATTTTAAAAAAAAAAAAAAAAAAGAGTGGATAGAATCACACTGTAATTTCAATTTTAGGATTGGAATAAAAATTTTAATACATTTCTTTTCTTCAGCCTGGAAAAATTTTACAGGCGCATGACAGGTCGTGGTTGGTTGTTGTTTAAAGTTGAAAAGTGCAAAGCGTAACTTTCCATAAAAAATGATACATGTATGTAGGTTGTACACATGATCTGTACACTTTTGTAAGCCTTGATTCTAATAATAAGTTTCAATTTTTGGGCCTTTGACATCATCATAAAGAGATCCACTAAACACTTGAGATTT
This sequence comes from Geotrichum phurueaensis, assembly GCA_030558065.1. Lineage (NCBI taxonomy): Eukaryota > Fungi > Ascomycota > Dipodascomycetes > Dipodascales > Dipodascaceae > Geotrichum > Geotrichum phurueaensis. The sequence continues at coordinate 11,084 of JAJMRT010000248.1, read as the reverse complement.
TTTTTTTAATTAAAAAAATATATATATATTTAAATAAAATGAAAGTAGAAAAGTAGAAATTTTTAATTTTATTCCCCGTTTTTCACTTTCTCACGCTTGAATTCAGCTTCAATATTTACTAACTGTCTCCTTGCCAGTTGAGCTGTCAACAAGTTTGTGCAACTATTCACTAAAGATCCTTTCGATATCTCCATTCAACCCCTGCTTGCACACCAATATTTTTTCATAACCAAAAATAGTATACAACACATGAAGTCTTTTATCAAGTCGCATAGGTTGTCCCTTTCTTTTGACAGGCTTGGCGACGCTGAAAAGGACCTGTCATACGATTTATTCCCTGAATTTCTGAGTTCATGGGGCTCAAAGGACCATCAACCTTCTTCAAACCGCCGATTTTCCGAATATTGTGTTCGCTCTAAACACAGTCCTGATCTACCCTCTCCACATTCTCCAGTATTGAATTCTCCGTCAATCTACTCGCTAAAAAAGTTTAATCCAATCAGCTATATTCGCAAACGCTGCACCAGTGAAGAGTACAAGCGGCCTTCTTACATTCCATCAGTGAATGAGTATAAGGAAGCCGGAGCTATATTTGGGACCCGGGTTCATAACTGGGATTCCCGAATCTCTACTTCTAAAAACACAGCTTTCAGTGTTGAGGCTAAATCTCCGTGTAGTCACTCAGAGCGCCTACCAGGTCCTAGTCCCGGAGCAGCTACTAATTTTAGTTCTAATTATAGCCTCAGTTTATCACCCACCAACTTTCCCACGGACTCCAACTTGCCAGAGACGAAAATTTCACCACACCCAATAGCAATTCCTAAAGTGCCGAATGAACTAGCAAGAGAACAGAAAAGACGTGTTTCTCCTGCACTGGCAAATGATAATAATAATAATGATGAGAGCCAATTTGAAAATAAAGAATCCCAAAATTTGCAAAATGTCCTGAAAGATTGTAATCTTTCGTCAACCAGTTATGACCCTACAACAAAATCATTAATACAAAATTTTAACGAGATTGGGTTGGGCATCAAAAATCAAAAGGTTAAATTTAACCCTTCGCAAAAGTTTGATGATCCGGTACAGGAAATCGATTTTTTTCTTCGAGAAAGTCTAGTGTTAAACTCTGATGATGACTTAGACTCATTGTTGGACAGGGCCTCTATCGCTAGTCCAAAAACCTCTAATATAACACCTGCACTGATGTTTGAAAAACGGTCCATTTCTAATGCATCAACTATTGACACATTTATCACTGCACATTCTCCTTCATTTGCTACTAATGATTTGTCTTCGTTTGAAAGCTTTAGTGAAGTAATAGACAACGAAGATGTTCACTCGGAGTTTTCATTTGAAGAAGACAAAACTACAGGTAGAACCTCATCATTTAAGTTCTACTCTAATTCTCCAAAAGCTCTACAAGTATATCCTGGGCCACCAGCAAAACGGCCAAAAGGACCGATGAGACATGTCTCTAAATTTCCTAGTGTTAAATTTAATCCTGCTCAGGGAAGGTTTCAAAACAAGAGTTCCTTTTTAACAAATGGCTCTCGCTGGGATTCGAATCAAATTACAGACGCGCCAGTTGCACCTTTAAAATGGACATCCAGTTGCGATAATCTTTCCGAAAATAACAACAACTCAAGATCACTTTCAAGCTTTTATGTGACAAAATCATGCAGTAACCTTCATTTCGATTCTGAGAATAGTTCGAACTATGATTACGATATTTTTCTAGATGAAGTAAACGCCACCGATGATTACCCTATGGAATTTCACGATGCCAGTTCATATTGCAATGAGCTAAACTATCAAAATTCTCTTGTTTCCCGAAAGTCAAGGTTAAGCTCTCGCAAATTTCACCGCTCTTCTAGACCTAAAGGCTTAAAGCGTCAGCAAAGTATTGCTCGGAAATCTGACAATAGCGCAGCTTCTCTACACGCTCGTAACATGTCATACAGAATGCCAATGTCATCTCAAGCTCACGATATAAGCAGAAACTCCTCCACCAGCACATATAATTCTATAACTGATGAGTTTGGATTGACAGAATTGGAAAAAAACTTATACTGCTCAATTATGCAAAACCTGGCACCCCCTGCACCGACCACTGCTGAAAACAGTTAACAATAATCCCTGAATTTTTAAAAAAAAAATTGGCATTCATAAAAGGCCTCTATTACTACCTAATAGTCTTACACATTTCAGTCTCTTTCCGTACACATTGGAATAATTTAGAAAAATAAGGGTTCATTTTTATATACACAATCTTACTACCATTCTTTATCTTTAAGTGGTTTATTCAATCGTAAAAATCATCGTCATCACTTTCATTGTGTTTAGAGTTTAGGGTAGAAGTTCTGATCGAGCTGTATGTAGGTCTGAATCCATCATCATCATTTTTGATCAGCCGTCTATCGGAATCCTTGACCGCGCCGACAGAAATTAGCAGCTCTTCAATGTCCTTGATGCCAGTATTATTGCCACCAATTTGAGCAAGAGTCACAAGCTGCTTAACGACATTTGTATTATGATAGACTAGGATGGTCGGACAATTAGCTGGTTGGTAGTTCTCGTTGATCTGTCTCGCATCGATCTGAACAAACTTAATGTCTCTGAACTTCTCAGCAACACGCTGAAATAGGCCGGTCAGCAACTTAGATTGCGGGACCCCCGTGTACATGATGTGTAAAAGCACATAGGTGCCATCCTTAGATGCGTTGGTCACTTCGTCAGTGTATTCTGGTTTGGAGATAGTCTGGACAGAGCCAAACTTTTCTTTCAGGGAAAGACTCTGAAGTTGGGCCATTCTCTTAAGTTTATATGACTCAAGAAAAGCCTCATCTTCTTCATCCTCAAGTTCATCTAGCTCTTCGAGAGTTTTATCCTCAAGTCTGTTATCGTGGGCCTTCTGGATGGATTCTTCAAGAGCAGCTTCAAGCTGAGCAGTGGGTGAAGGGGGACGTTCAGGGATAACACCGTGAGCTCTGAGAATGTCGTTCCATTCGGTATCCTCGTTAGGATCGACTTCGACATTCATTCCATTCATTCCGTTCATATTGTTGAGTGGTGGTATATATATGAAAAAAAAAAAATGAAAGCTGCGGTTGATTAAATCAGAATCAGATCAATGAAGTGATGAGATGTTAGTAAAACGGAGACAGAAAACAATTTATGTAGATTTCTCATTCTGCATGTTGACAAAAAAAAAACATTCCCTTTCCCACAACAAATTTCTAATTCATAGCACAACCAACAATGAACGGCGAAGCATCGTCAAAGCTAGCAGAACTTCAATCTTTGGAAGTACCTCATATCACTGCGATTGAATTTCCAGGAAATGTGGTAAACGATAGCAAGGCAGTTGAACTGCTTGGGGGTCAAGCAACCCTAGGTCGGGTGTGTATTAAAAGTGCTTCTTTACAAATGTCTTCTTTCTAACCATTAACACAATTTTTCAACTTCTCAGATATGTACGAGCAGAGGCGAAGACCAACTCGAGCTCAGATATAGACCGGGTGATCCTTTCGAACATCCGCTACGTTCATCTGCATCTCAGACTCAGAACATTCTCCTCGAGGTGAAACTCTCCAAAAAGCTGCTTGATCAGGCCAATGGTGACATTCAGAAAGCTATTCAGCTATCACAAGGAAAATATACGGCAAAGCCAAAATATATAATTGAGACGAACTATAGATTTCGTGAGATGTCTGACTTTCAATTTTTAACTCGTGGTTCCGCGTTTGCGCAGAAAATGAAGGACTCAATCTTTTCAGGTAACATTCAGAACATCAAAACAGTTGCGCTCGACATGGATGAACCATTCAGCTCCAAGGAGGATCTTGACATGCTGCCACCACCGAAATTTGCACCAGTCACCCTACCATTTAACTATGGATACCGACAGAACGTTGGTGTTACTGTTGTCGAAGACGGTAAAGGCGGGTCAAAACTGGTCAATCTCCAATCAGGACCAAAGTTATATTCAATTACGATTTCTGCAAATGATCCCTCTCCTAGTGGACCATTAAAGGAACTAGATGGTCCGCCTGACAAGCCTACGCAAGAATGCTTGGATGTCTTAACAAAACTATTTGATGAACGTCCCATTTGGTCTAGACGAGCTTTGGAGTATCATGTTCCTGCTCACTTGAAGAGGAACATAAAGTACACGTTACCAAGAATTAGTTACGCGATTAGAGGAGGCCCTTGGAGAACTACAGCTGTAAAGTTTGGTGTTGACCCGAGGAGCTCTCCTGAGTACAGATTTTATCAGACCAGATACTTCAGAAATCTTGGCTCCGAGAAGAACGATGACTCGAAAAGAACAAGAAGAAACGGGTAAGTGTTTATCAGTTAAATTATTAACAGTCTTTAGCTAACATGATAGGCCTTTACCCTACGAGTTTGATGGAAAGACCCCTGCTTTCGGGTCCATCTTTCAACTTTGTGATGTAACAGACCCTCAGCTTAAACAATTGATAAATGATTGCCCTTTGCGAGAATCATCAGATGTAAGTTTGCGGTAATAATTTATTACACTTTTTCAAAGTCTAACAAGATGTCATATAGTTGGTAGATGGTTGGTTTGATAGTGCTCAGTACGAGCGTATTATCTCTCTTTTCAAAGCTAAAATGGTTGCCTGTATGACAGGTCAGCCACTTTCGCCTGAGAAAATTGAAGAAATTCTCACTAAGGAGCGATCAGAAGAAGACAAGGTTGCAAATCAAATTGAAAACGATGAGCAACAATTTGATTCTGACCTTGGCAATGAAGATGAGGATGAAGCCCGTGCCGGTGAGGAGTTTGTCGACAAACTGAACGAGTCTGAAAATTTACTTTCAGATAATTTTGGTATCCCCAAAACTCACAGCGAGGTGACGTCTATTGATGATGCGTCGAAGATTCAGGATTTATTTGGATATGTGCTTCAAAATGCTTCAAAAAGGCCTGGCCCATAACTTAATGACCCATAATAACATACCGTTGCTAAAAAATATTGTAGTCACGTGATATATACCCAATAAAATCATTTTTTTCTTCACTTTTTCCACACTTTCAAATTTTTTTTTGTTTCTAAAATTTACCTCATCCATTATAATCACGGACTCTCAATCATTTTTTTCATCCCCCTACGGTTACTATGTCTGGTTTATTTAGCACGACTCGCACTTCTTTAAGGAGCCAGTTGAATACTTTACAACATCAGCAAGTCAGAACTTATGCTGCACCAAGCGCTGGTAAGAGTGTGCTGAGTAGACGAGTCCCACGCAAGCTCACGCCTGGTAAGACTAGACCTGCCATCTACTACAAATTCGACTGCCGGGTAGAGCTGTCTGATGGATCCACTATTGTCAGAAGATCACAATATCCCAGAGTTGAGTGGAAATATCTGGCGGATCAGAGAAACAACATTGTCTGGAACCCTTCGAGAACCAACTTGAAGGCTATCGAAGCGGATGCCACCGGTAGACTCGCCAAGTTCAAGCAAAAATTCGGTTTTGTCGATTCTGTTGATTCCTCCGACAGAGTTGAGGGTGCCTCTGAGCTTAAGTCTGATACTAAGAAGGAGAGCGAGCCTGCTGCTGCTCCTAAATCGTCTTTGATTGATGACTACTATGATCTCATGGGTGAGAACTTTGTGCCTGTTCAGTCCGGTGGTAAGCTTGCTGGAAAGAGACGGGGGAAAAAATAGACAATCTGAGATGAGTTATTTTGTTTGTATGTAATTAAAATCTGTAAATAATTAAAGAATCCTGTCAAATAAAAGGTACATTCTGAAGCTATTGATAGTTGGTAATTTCTTGAGCTACTGATCGTTGAGGATTTTAAGGAAAAGTAAAGCCGTTAGGATAGAACTTGAGTGTTGTATTCTTTGTACAAGATTTTCTTGATCTAGAAAACCAATCTTTTTTCTTCTTCTTCTTCTTCAACATAAACTAAGACTCTTATATCTCACCATCATTTATCACCATGGGAAGTATACTGTTACCGCATTTACATACCGGGTGGCACGTTGATCAAGCAATTCTCTCTGAGGAGGACCGCTTAGTTGTAATTAGATTTGGCAGAGACAGCGACCCAGAGTGCATGAGGATGGACGAGATCCTGTACGGCGTGGCTGAAAAAGTTCGTAACTTTGCTGTGATCTATCTCTGTGATATTGACGAGGTTCCGGCATTTAACCAAATCTACGAACTGTATGATCCTATGGCTGTTATGTTTTTTTATCGAAACAAACACATGCTGTGCGATTTTGGAACCGGTAACAACAACAAGCTGAACTGGGTTTTAGACGATAAGCAGGAAATGATTGACATCCTAGAAGTCATCTACAGAGGTGCAAGAAAGGGTAAAGGTCTCGTTGTCAGTCCGAAAGGTAAGAAGCAGTTTTATGGATTTATCTGTCATCAGGTCATGTCTAACGCCATCATTTTCTTTTCTAGATTACTCCACTAAGCACAAGTACTGAGTTTATTGCCTTTTGGTCTCAGCTTGCGAGTGTCACATTTTGCGATGTAGCAGCTTGCAACATGACTAAATCCCGACTTTGAAACACCACAATCCTCTTTTTTCTGCTGGTGATAAAGATAAGAGATACCGGCAAAAGGCCTCCGATTTATCTGGCAGCGATATTTTCATTCTGGGGTTAGTATTTACCTGGAGCTGTTTGGTCTCTAGTGAGTAAGATTTCTACACGAGACTTAGTCCGCTGCGTGGGCGTCGTTTGGTGCTTTCTGCAACAATATTTTTTTTTATTTTCTTATTTACTCATTCATAGTCAAATAGTCACTTGCTTTTTGTTTTTGTGTAATTCATTCATAGTCAATCAATCATTTGCTTTTTGATTCTAGTTCACTCCATTCATATTCAAACAGTCGTTTGCCTTTTGACTTTTGTTTTTTTAATTGATCATTGTTTTTGAACGGCCCTTGTTTTTGGGATCTTTGACTTTTTTTTTTTTTTGTTTCGCTTCTGGAAACTCCCCTTTTACTCGTATTCTCACCATCCTCTCTTAATCATCGCCACCGATCTGTTGAGTGACTAAATTATTTTCATTATTTTGTGAAATCAGAAAGCATTTGTAGTAGCTTCAAAGTTTCACAGGATAATCGTTTCATCTCTTACCACGGTGTATTTAAGTAAGCTAAGGGTTTCTTACCCTCCATCATTTTTTAAGAATTTTTTTCAAATCAAAAAATCTTTTCATTCCTCCTCTTTTTATCTCACCAAAGCAATCCCAAAAAAACAACCACGCAAAATGACTTCTGTTAGACCCGCTAACCAGGATTTCTCTCGCGAAGCTATTGAAGCTGTCTTGAAGCGAAGATTTTTTTACGGACCCGCCTTCGATATCTACGGTGGTGTCTCTGGTCTTTACGACTACGGCCCACCAGGCTGTGCCCTTCAGGCCAACATTGTTGAGACCTGGAGAAAGCACTTCGTTCTTGAGGAGGACATGCAGGAAGTCGATACTACTATGCTTACCCCTTACGAGGTTTTGAAGACCTCTGGTCACGTTGACAAGTTCTCTGACTACATGTGCCGTGATCTCGCTACCGGCGAAATCTTCAGAGCGGATCACTTGGTTGAGGAGGTCCTTGAGAGCCGTCTTAAGGGCAATCTTGAGGCCCGTGGCCAAGCCGTTGCTCCCGTTGAGGAGGATGACCAGAAGAAAAAGAGAAAGAAGAAGGTCAAGGAGATTAAGGTTATTAAACTTGACGATGACGTTGTTGATGAGTACGAGGCTATTCTCGCCAAGATCGATGGTTACTCCGGTGAAGAGCTCGGTGAAATTATTGAGAAGTACAACATTGTTAACCCCACTACTGGTGGTCCCCTTGCTCCTCCTGTTGCTTTTAACCTCATGTTTGAGACTGCCATTGGCCCCTCCGGTCAGCTCAAGGGTTACTTGAGACCTGAGACTGCCCAGGGACAATTCCTTAACTTCAGCAAGCTCCTTGAATGCAACAACCTGAAGATGCCTTTTGCCTCTGCTTCTATTGGAAAGTCTTTCCGTAACGAGATTTCTCCTCGTTCCGGTCTTTTGCGTGTTCGTGAGTTCTTGATGGCTGAGATTGAGCACTTTGTTGACCCCAACAACAAGAACCACCCCAGATTCAAGACTGTCAAGGACCTCAAGCTCAAGTTCCTTCCCAAGGACGTTCAGGCCGCTGGTAAGACTGACATCTCCGAGGTCACCATTGGCGAGGCTGTCTCCTCTGGAATGGTTGACAACGAGACCCTTGGTTACTTCTTGGGTAGAATTTACCTCTTCCTTCTCAAGATTGGTGTTAACCCCGAGAGACTGAGATTTAGACAACATATGGCTAATGAGATGGCCCATTATGCTGCCGACTGTTGGGATGCTGAGTTGCACTCCTCTTACGGCTGGATTGAGTGTGTTGGTTGTGCTGACAGATCCGCTTACGATCTGACTGTTCACGCCGCCCGCACCAAAGAAAAGCTTGTTGTCCGTGAGACCCTTGAAGAGCCTGTTGTTGTTGAGGCTTTTGAGGTTGAGCTTGACAAGAAGAAGTTCGGTCCCAAGTTCCGTAAGGATGCACCCAAAATTGAGAACTTCTTTGTTACCCGTAACCAGTGCGAGCTTGAAGACCTGGCTGCCGCTCTTGCCAAGGACTTGAAGGTTACTGTCAAGGTTGACGGTGTGGAGGGTGATGTCGAAGTTGAGGGCTCTCTCGTTTCTATTGAAAAGAAGACCCGCAAGGAGCACGTCCGCGAGTACACTCCCAACGTTATTGAACCCTCTTTCGGTATTGGCCGTATTTTGTACTGTGTTCTTGAGCACAACTTCTGGACCAGACCTGAGGATGCTGCCCGTGGTGTTCTTTCCTTCCCTCCTCTTGTTGCTCCTAGCAAAGTCCTCGTTGTCCCTCTTTCCAACAACGAGCAGTTTGAGCCTATCACTCAAGACCTTATCAGCGAGCTTAGAGCTCTTGGTGTTCCTTCCAAGGTTGATGACTCTTCTGTCTCTATTGGTAAGAGATACTCTCGTAACGATGAGATGGGTACTCCCTTCGGCGTTACCATTGATTTCCAGACTGTCAAAGACGGATCCATCACTCTCCGTGAGCGTGATAGCACTCAGCAGGTCCGTGGTTCTAAGGCTGAGATCATTTCTGCTATCCAAAAAATGATTAAGGGTGTTTCTTGGGAAGAGGGTACCAAGGGTCTTGCTGCTTTTGTTGGCCAGGAGCAGGATTAAATAGTTCTGGAATCTATTATTACTCAGATGTAGAAAGCTATACTTAAATATCTATATATATAATCAGTTTATTGTCCTTATAACTATTTGAAAATTATACACAGAAGACATCAATACGACAAAAATAACCCTCTTAGCGGGGAATGCGCCATTCACTATATATTTCATTCACTTCGATGGCACCGAATTTTCCACGAACTTAGTCCGTGTGTCAAAGGAAACCCGACCTGATCGTCACTTCAGTGCGTTATATTGAGTGGGAGGGCAAGCCGGTAAAACCTTGACAGGCTATGCTGTTAAGCTGACCATCAATTGAGGAGGTGCGGTGACGAATCGAGAAACTTGACCACCGCTTCAATGCCTTTCTTGGTATCAAGTAGGACATTGATTTCAAGCTCCGGGGAGCATTTTCTCAGGTGCGTACGCCCCGATTCGCAGAAGGCGCAGTCCTTCAGCAGGTGCACAACCGTTTCAGGCTGGCCACTTTCGCACTTGTGGTTTCTATCTAAGACTCCTATCCTTTTAAAATAGGATCCTATAACGCCATGGCTAGTCCTCAATTGCACCACCTTGCTAAGGGTGTGACGGTTCGCTTTCTCCATAATGCTGCGAAGAGGACTGTAGTTGCCTGGGTCGCCATAGAGACCAGGCTTGGTGAACGACCTGTAAAAGCCGCCCTCAGAACTCTCATCATAATCTGATCTCCAGGCTGAACGAGATTGAGCTCTAATGCTCTTCTTGATGTTGACAGTGATTTCGGCCGACTTGAGCACCATGCTCATCTTTTAAAGATCTATTTATAATTATATTAAATTTGTACAGATTGATAGTTTTTTGTAAACATTTTTTGAAGATTTATTTCAACAGAGACTGATCTGTATGTTTAATTTATATCTATATACATCTTCAATTATAGCAGAGGAGGCTCTCGGCATTAACTTCAGAATTTATTTCAAAGCATTAGTTTGGAGCCCGTAAAGGGTATTTAGCTGTAGACGCGCTGGCTAGCTTGACTCACTATGTTGACCGAAACATAGTGAGGAAAAGGACAACTTCAGTTTTAGCAATTGATGTCAAAGGCGCTTTTAACAATGTTGACAAAGGAGTCTTAGTAAAAGCTATGGAGAACATGGATTTTCCCCAGGCTGCCAAGAGTTGGGTATCTAGATTCTTAAGTGCGAGGAAGACAAGCCTTATTGTTGATGGGAATCTCTCTGAAGCAAGAAATATGGAGACAGGCGTACCGCAAGGATCGCCAATCTCTCCCCTGTTGTTTTTCATATGCACGAGCGACCTTTACCGGACCATACGCGACGCTGGTGTTAGAGTGATTGGCTTTGTTGACGATATCACTATCTACACGAATGGAAGAGACGCCAACAAGAACGTCACTAAGCTTTGGGATGTACTGAAAATATGTCATGACTGGGTTATAGGGTCTCACACTGAGTTTGATTATGGCGATAAGCTTGGCTTTATCCATATACGACCTCGCTTCCCCGGCAAAAGGAAGCAAGCAAGAAAGTGGAGAAAGAAACTTGTAATTCCGGTAGATGGTGCACCTAGGAGACCTGCTCAGGGCAGTCTAAAACTATTAGGTATTACTATTAGCCGCAGTTTTTCCTTTGCCGAACACGCTAAGAATGTGATTTCTAAGACTACAAAAGCGGCTGGCGCAATAGGAAGACTAGGTGGTGTCCTTAGAGGCATTACTGGTCAGACTATGAGGCAACTCTATGTTTCATGCGTTAGGCCAGTCATGGAGTACGCTAGTCCAGTATGGTATCAAAGAACACCAAAGGTTTACAAGGACAAACTTGAAAGTATTCAAAATCTTGCTTTAAGGAAGACTTTGGG
>JAJMRT010000247.1:0-25532 GCA_030558065.1 Geotrichum phurueaensis | reverse complement strand
CAGTGATACCACGCGCCGTCAAATAATCAAATATGGGATCACCACGGAAACTATCAATAAAGGCAAAGAATCCATGGAAAACATTCTCCTTGGCCTCTTCACTGTAAATCTTGTCGTAAATGTGTTTAAACTTGAACGCCTCAACTTGCTCCTTGTACTTGTCAAAACTAATCCCCTCGTAGCCAAATCCACCAAGACGAGTGTTGTAAGCATCATAGACGGGCTGCTCAAGCAACAGACCCAAACTGGGCGCCTTGGGGATGTTGATCCGCGGCTTGTTGAAGGCCTGAGTGATACGGTCAAGAGGGCAGCCGGTACGCACCACCAGTGCCACCATTGCCACCATCTTACGGATTTGGTGCAACATAAAACTCTGGCCGTGAATCTTAATTGAAAGCCATTCAGTGTTGTTGATAATAAAGGGCTCCGACACCGTCAACGACTTCATGTAGCGCTGAGCACTGGCATCATTAAAGTCCTTACCAATGGTAAAGTTGTGAAAGTTATGGCCACCCTCGTACACCCGGAAGGCGGTGCGGATCTCCTCCAGGCGCTTGGCGTCAATTCGAAACGCGCGGCGCGCACCATTCTCAATTGCCCGGATCTTCTTAAACAAAACAGAAAGCTTCTCAGTCTCAGGCTTCTCGGCATCAGTAGCAGCGGCAGGGGCATTAGCATCCTCGCTAGTAATAGTCTCTGCTGCAGCCTCCTTCTCCTCCGGCTTGGGCTCCTCCGACTTTGGTGCCTGACCCGAGCGACGCTTCTTCACGTCTTCAAGCTCTTGGTCTTCGGCAATCTTTTGCGTACGCTTCAAGTCATCCTCGCTGACACCGGCCTCAGCAAGTTGTCGTCGCACATCGGCCCAAAACGCCTCGCCGACAGGGTCGGCGCGCGCAAAGGCGCCGGCCTCGGGGTTCTCAGCGTTAGCGTCACGGATACGCTGCGCCAGGGCACTCTCGGGCTTGGGTGGCAAAAACGCATAGCTCGGTATCAGGTACTCGTAAATACGGCTTCCGCACATCTTGCGGCATTCAAATGCCTTGTTAGTGCGCGTAATACCCCACAAGCGGATTTGTTCGGGCAAATTAGCGTTAATCTTGTCGACAATATCATCATCCTCAATAATGAGTTTAAGGGAAACAACATTGCCGGCAGCGTGCACACCTTTGTCAGTACGCGCAGCACGCATAAAGGAAGACTTTTTGGGATCATTAGCATTGTCCTTGGAAACGGCGCCGGCGGCTACAAACGCCGAAAAGAGGTCACCCTCGATAGTCTTCTCGGGCGGGTTGACCTGCATGCCGTGGTAGCCGGTGCCGCAGTAACCAATCAAGCACGCAACCTTACGCTTCGGCCGGCGCGGCTCACCAGATCCCTCAAACGGCTGGCGGGTCTCCTTGCCCTCGGCCTTGTCGGCATCCTCAATGTTGCGGTTCAATCGCTTGGCCTTGACCTCCTCGGACTTTTTCTCAAACTTGCGCTTCTTTGAGTTGCGGCTGTCATTGGCGCGGGGTCTGCTCCACTTGCCCTTCTGCTTGTATCTATCGTTGTTGTTGCCAGCACTATTCTCACCGGTCATGATGTCGTTTGCAGGGGGAGGTTAAATTTGTCTGGGTGCTTTGGTTTCTGAAATGAATCCAATCGCTGCTATAATGTCGGGGTGCTGCTGCTAATCTTGAAAAAAAAAATTTTTTTTATTCCTCCCAATATTTTTGACCCAACCCTGATTCCCAGCCTTTCCCCCAAGCCAGAAATTTTTCATCGTCCCAAAACTTTTTTATATTATTTCCCACCTTTGGCCCATACAAACCGACACACACATACACGCGCATCGCCATGAGACCATTAACTGAAGACGAGACCAAGGTTGTGTTTGAGAAGCTTGCCAACTATATTGGCCGCAACATTGCCAATCTTATCAACCGCGCCGACGAGCCCTACTGCTTCCGCATTCAAAAGGACCGCGTTTACTACGTCAGCGAGAACATTGCGCGCTATGCTGTGTGTGTTGCGCGCCAAAACCTCATGTCCCTAGGCACCTGTATCGGCAAGTTCACCAAGACCGGCAAGTTTCGGCTGCACATTACGGCGCTTGAGCTGCTGGCACAGAACGCCAAGCTCAAGGTTTGGATCAAGCAGAACGGTGAGATGCCCTTCCTGTACGGCAACCACGTTCTCAAGGCCCATGTGGGTCGCATGAGCGAAGATGTGCCGGAGCATACCGGTGTTATTGTTTACTCCATGAACGACCACCCGCTCGGTTTTGGTGTCACCGCCAAGTCCACCGTCGAGACGCGGAGATCGGAGCCCACCGGCATCATCACTTTCAGACAAGGTGACGTGGGTGAGTACCTCCGTGATGAGGACACCCTTTTTTCTTAAACGAAGCCAGATAGATATTGTATTTTTTTTTTTTTTTTTTGTATTCTTTTATATTGTTTCTATTAAATTATTATTGTTTGTTGTTTTTTGAGTTATGGAAAAAAAAACAAAAAAACTTGAAGACTTAGCTCAAACTGATCGATGAGTACTGCTGCAAGTTCTTTATCACTTTAACCGTTATCTACTAGTATTGTACCAAGCTTTGAAGAATTTCATCAGATCTTCATTTACAGAATAAGGTATTCAAATGCTTCGATCTTCAACAAGAACAAAGCAGGATCGCTAAATGCTTTTGTTGGACTCTACCGGGCTTACAAAAGTTAATTCAATGGCCAATGTTAATATACTAAAGAAAAAAAAAAATTGTATGTATATATATATGAATTAATTTATACGCTCCAAGAAATAGTCCCTAACATATATCCAGCTTTATTCTATTGTTCTTCGTCAATCTCGGTGAATGCTACCGGACTGGTCGAGTAGACTTCAATTTCAAACGGGCCATGGCCGCATTCCATCCGCTCAATAAGACACACGTAGACGGTGCCGGGCTGCAGCTGAACACCATCAAGGTATACTCCAAACGGATTATCCGTAAACTCATTATTTGTGTAAAGCAGCCGGTTCGATACAAGCTCAAAAACGCTCACCCGCAGATGCGGCCGGTAAAAAGCAACTTTGCCCGCAGCAGTGGAGCCAGCTATGGGGGTGGCCGCTGTGGTGCCATCTTCACTGAGCTTTGTCTGCGTGCGAAAATTAGCCGTGGCGGGGAAGTTGACCTGAAATCGGACCTTGCGCCGCGACCCACCGTTCCAGTCAAGCTGGACTGTACGCTTGAAAAGCCCCGCGTTAAGAGCTGGCAACCTTGTAAGCTCAAATTTGCCACTTCCGCGGCCAATTATTGTAAACGATCCCTCAACATCAGGTTCAAACATGGATACAATGATGAGATAACTTGTGGGCTTCAGCGTGACCATAGACTTGGACATGATGCTACCAATGCGGTATTCTCCGCTTGTTCCTAGCACGCGCATCTTTTGTGGGTTCCGTGACTGTAACTCGTCTGCCATGTACAAACGATAGTTAATCGGGTGGCCCGAGTCCGATGAGACTATAAGCTTAATGCTCTCAACGGGGAAACCAGGGCTTACTGTCAGCATAAACCGGGGGTTGTTAAGGTAACTGTCATTCGCCCACGACCCACCACACGTATTGTCGATTTTGCTCCAGCTTCCATCGATAGAAAGCTTATAAGGTAGTTTTTCGCGGGCCTTAACAAGGGTTATGGGCAAAAGCGAATACGCCATGAGACTGAACCGTAATGACGAGTGTCGCTTTGAGCTACTTTGTGCACTGTTTCCAGAGTCCTTTTCGGTGAACTCATTTGCACCCGCTACAACGGTATAGACCGTATCCGCTGGGACTGTAATTTTGAGCAGATAATGCAAAGTGTTTAAAAACGTGCCCTTTTCAAGACAAGGGAATTCGTCTGGAAGATAGACCCTATCGCCCCCGGCGTCGTAGATGTTAAGTGACACATACCCTGATGGCGAGGCTTTATCGGTGATATGTCGACTTAGCAACAACCAGACAACGTTCTCACTAGCATTACCCTTATTACTCAGACTAAATTGAGGATTGGTGTTGTAGGACCGCGACCGGTTAGAAAACTCAATTGAGGCCGTATTCCAGAGAAAGTTAATTGCTGTCTTGTGCTTGAACAGTCGCTCGTGGTTCCAGTTAAAGTATATGGAGCTGAAGCGCAAACACAGGGAATCAAAGTTTACCCAAAAGCTCCCGTAAAGCGCCTCCGGAGCTTCGCTTCCCGGAATTTGAATTGAGCCAAGTTTTTGGTCGTCAGGCTGCGCTTCACTCAACCACGGGTTCTTAATTTGAACAATACGGCGGTGCCCGCGCCCGTCGGGTAATTCCACTTCTTTTAGATCCATGACCGTATAGTCGTGGTCACTAATTAGCCCATATGCATCTGACTCTGCTTTTGACATTTTGCCAGTACCAATACATATCATGACGTTTCCCTCTATAAATGGACGGTACATTTTGCGCCAAAGCGCATCTCGAGACGCGTTGGGCTCTTGTAAATAGCCATTTATAAAGAGAACCTCTGGTATCCAGGAACATAGAGCATATGTGTCACAGGCCGAGTAGGAGCCAAGAAAGTCGTATCCGCCCATAATTTTAAGGTAAGCCTTTTCCATAATAGCTGGCCACAGTAAACCTGGGTTACTTGCAGACCGCACAAACAAGCTATGTGTGCGTGGATTTTTAGGCGCCGGAAGCCGGTCATCAACAACAACTTTTCTCGTCGTGCCATTGACATTCAAGCGCACCCAGTACTTGCCGGACAAAGACAAAACTGGGTTACCGTGTTCATCCTGGGGAAAAATATTGCGTTTTAGCAAGGAGCACCCAATCCGTTTCTCATAAAAGTAAATCGATAACAGCGAGGCCACGAACGAACAGTCCTCAAGAGAATCCTGGCAAAGCGTCTCTGCACCCATATCCG
Source organism: Geotrichum phurueaensis (assembly GCA_030558065.1). Lineage (NCBI taxonomy): Eukaryota > Fungi > Ascomycota > Dipodascomycetes > Dipodascales > Dipodascaceae > Geotrichum > Geotrichum phurueaensis. The sequence continues at coordinate 20,623 of JAJMRT010000247.1, read as the reverse complement.
ACATGAATAGATCTGCAGTACCAAGGGCTTGCTGTGGGCGCTCCCAATTGTTGAAGATCTTGAGTTGTTTCTGTGATAGCAGCGGGAGACCGTCAGGGTCCTCAAATAGCACTGGTGCCCCAGCATCGTTGTTGCACGCATCGGCAGTGTCTAAAATAACATCAATTCCGTCGCTATGCCACCAAGGATAAAACATGTGGCCATTGATGTTAGATGAGATATACTCGATCTGGCGCTGAAGGTTGGTCTTGTTAGCCTTGAGGTCGTCATATATCGCCAGAATATCTTTCAAATCCTTCAGCAGCGCCACTTTTACACGCTTGCTAATGCCCGGTTTATCAAGCCAGTCGTTAACTTGCAGCGCTGCTTTTTTTACTGTCTTCAATGCATCCGGATTCTTGCCTGTCGCGTTGAGGTAGAGCGCTCGAGACCAGAGGGTCTAAGGAACGCAATGTGTTTGTTAGAAAAAAAAATAAGTAAAAAACAAAACTTCAACACGGCGTTGCTTACTTTGCAGTCTTCCATGCGATGATTGTATAGTAACACAATACCTGTGGTCCTTATGTGCTCAGGTAGGGTGGTGATAGTGCAAGTCCTGAAACTCGTCGGCCTGAAAAATAGTGACTGCAGGTAATACCTTTGAGTCCACAAAGCAAAGCCTGCCCTAACCACCCCCATTTCTCTTCCCCTTCACTGAAGCCGCCGACCCTGACGACGACAAGAACGACGACGACGTCTTTGTACATCAGCTTGTTGAATCCATCTGCTGCTGCGACATATCAACCATTACCTGCTTTACACCCAGATTTTCGCTTACGACTTTCTGCTTATTGACCTTAATTTGTTGCTGCTGCATTGTCTGACTTCTATTCCGCTTTTGGGTGAATGAATGAAAATACTCCTCCACCCCTAGGCCATGCGACACCTGCAAAGCAATTAAAACCACTAAAACCTGCTGCTATAAAAATCTCTAGAAAGTCCAGAAGAAAAATCAAAATGTCCTCTTTTTCTTCCTCATCGCAACCTGCTGAAAACAACGTTCCTTCGTTTGTCCATCATATTCTCAAAAAGAATTTAATCAAAAAAATGGAGTCTGCATCAATCTCAAGCCCCGCGACCGTCCCCATCTACAATAATCAGATCAAAGACGACATAAACACTGATACCACACTTGATCAAGAGGAAACTGAGGAGGCTGTCGTCAAGCTGCTTTTAGGGGCTTCAGAGAACCCAGAGACTAAAAGTCTGCTCAAGGAGAAACATCTTGCATACACCAAGAAGATGCTCGGCCCGCTGCCCGCGGGATTTGTGTCTCTTGACGCCTCAAGACCCTGGTGTGTCTACTGGGGGACAAATGCTATGATGCTCTTGGGCGATGAGAGTGTCCAAGAGGTCTACGGCAAGCGCATTGCCTCAACCATCCTCGCGTGTGTGTCGCCCGAGGGCGGCATTGGCGGCGGTCACGGCCAGATCGCCCACCTTGCTGCCTCCTACGCCAGTATTAATTCGCTCGCTATTTCTGGTGATAAGGAAGCCTGGGCCCAACTCGACCGTCAGGCAATCTATGACTGGCTGCTTCGGATCAAGCAGCCGGATGGTTCCTTTAAGATGCATATTGGCGGTGAGTGTGACACACGCTCGGCCTACTGTGCGCTGGCCATTGCATCGCTGCTCAACATTGTTACGTCGGAACTGGTCGAAAATACCGCCGAGTATCTCTCTCGCTGTCAGACCTACGAGGGTGGGTTTAGTGGCGTGCCTGGCGTTGAGGCGCACGGCGGTTACGCTTTTTGCGCGCTGGCGTCGTTCTGCATCCTCTTTCCGCCAAAGGAGGTGCCTAAGTACATTGACATCGACAAGCTCATCCGCTGGCTTTCGCGGCGTCAGCACCAGCCCGAGGGTGGCTTTTCAGGACGGACAAACAAGCTTGTTGATGGCTGCTATAACCACTGGGTCGGTGGCTGTTGGGCGCTGATTGAAAACATTGTTTCGTACCATGATCTTTGGGACCGCACGGCTCTGCAGAACTATACACTCTACTGCTGTCAATCTACGGCCGGAGGCCTGCGTGATAAACCGGGCAAGAACCCGGACGCGTATCACACGAATTATACTCTGGCCGGTCTTTCGGGTGCACAGTACCGATACATTTACGAGGGTGGCGAGGATGACAAACTGGGCGACTATGCGTTCCGGTGGCGGGCGGAAAAAACAGACCGCATTGTGGTGCAAGAGGGCAACTATGTCGCAAAGATTAACCCGATTCACGTCCTGCGCGAGGGAATTGCAGAGACAATGCGCGGGTTCTTTGAGGGACGTGAGTTGTAAAAGGAAGTGCAAACAAAACCTGGACAACGATCAACGTACCGTTTTTGTAGAGCGCATTGTACTCATCATTATAAAATTATGGTTTAATATATGTATTTTTATTATTTTTATTGTTTTGAGATTAAAGCCCATCTCCATGTCAGCTCATTGGTGATTTTTGCTGCTTCTTTTGTACAAGATCGGGTGTTACATCGAGCGCAGAGACCATGGCGATCGTAGCTTTAATAGAACCCGACTTGCCGGCACCTAGATATCCTATCAAGAGCCACACGTGTCGTTGCTCGCTTTGTTTCTGCATGACAAAAAGGGCACAGACGCAACTACAACGGGCGTTTGCCTCCTCGAGAGCCTTGAACAAAAAAAAAAAAAAAAAAAAAGCAACAAATGTAAAAATAGTATTAATTTTTTTTCATCTGCAAATCTTTTCCTTTTCTTCTACTTAGCCTCAACTTTTATAAATATATATAATCATATATATTTAACCATTCCTTATTTACCTCCGATGCAAAACCAGAATCAATTCCAGCAGCAAAGACCCTCCCCCAGGCCTTCGTATACCTCCATATCCTCTGTCAGGTCTCAGTCCGCAGGCCGCCCGCCCGCTAACCCCATCGAAAACCCGACTCCCTCTGCGTCAATAGACATCCCCTCAAATAGAAGTGAGATCACTGGCTCGCCCTCGCTGATTGCATCTTCCGTCAACTCTTTACGGTCCGTTTTTAGTCAATCTGCTTCGCACCAGATGTCGCCCGTCCTTACTTCTGTTGACGCGCTCTCATTATCGCCGTCGTCCATTCCGCCCAGCAACCACGATGTGCCTGCTATATCGCTGCCCTCCTCGTCCGCACCCAAGCGTTCGGGCTCTTTCTCGTCCGCTCGCAACTTTGACATCAGTTCGATGCCTAAGATTGGCAAGATCGGTGTCTGCGCTATGGACTCAAAGGCCCGCAGCAAACCCTGTAAACACATCCTGAACAAACTCATTGAGCACGGCGAATTTGAAACTGTCATTTTTGGTGACAAGGTCATCCTTGACGAATGTAAGTAGAGCTCTTTCCCCCTAATTTTTTTTCTCTGCTTTTCTTGTGTTCTTTGGTGGAAAAGCCTGGATCACGGTCACGGCTTCTCCTTCGTTGCCGCCGAAGAAAAAAAATTTTGACGGCCGCAATGTGTCACCAAAGTCATCGCGGCAAACCTTATTTGTGGTCCCTTGTTCGATTCCTAACCTTTTTTTTTTCCAGCTATTGAGAATTGGCCAACGTGCGACTTTCTCATTTCATTTTTCTCTACTGGCTTCCCACTTCAGAAGGCTATTGACTACGTTGAACTGCGCAAGCCTTATGTGGTGAATGATCTCGAGATTCAGAAGGGTTTGTGGGATCGTCGTATTGTACTGCGTATGCTCCAGGCAAACGGCGTTCCCACGCCCGAGCGCGTTGTGATCTCCCGTGATGGCGGTCCTAGAGTCCAAGACAAGCTGCGGGAAAAGCTCAAGTCGCATGGCGTCAACATTTCATATGAATCAGAGCTTAAGTTTGAGATGGTCGACCAAGATACCCTTCGTCTTGAGGATGGCACTACAATCACAAAGCCGTTCGTTGAGAAACCTGTGGACGGTGAAGACCACAATGTGTACGTTTACTACCACTCCAGTACTGGTGGTGGTGGCCGCCGCTTGTTTCGCAAGGTGGGTAACAAGTCATCTGAGTACGACCCTGATTTGGTTTCCCCCCGTACCAACGGCTCTTACATTTACGAAAAATTCATGGATACCGACAACTTTGAAGATGTCAAGGCATACACCGTAGGCAAACACTTTTGCCATGCTGAGACGCGCAAGTCTCCTGTGGTTGATGGTATTGTCCGCAGAAACACCTACGGCAAGGAAATAAGATTTGTCACCAAGCTGACCGAAGAAGAGGTCAAAATTGCTTCTAAAATTTCCGAAGTGTTTGAGCAGACAATTTGTGGGTTTGATCTGCTTAGAGTTAATGGCAAATCATATGTTATTGATGTTAATGGTTTTTCTTTTGTCAAAGACAACAAAGACTACTATGACAACTGCGCGCGGATCTTGCGACAATTGTTCTTGCAGGCCAAGAAGGATCGCAGCAAGCGGAACAAGGAAACTCTCACTATTGCGTCTACCGAGGAAAAACAACAGAAATGGATGCTCAAAGGACAGGTCTGTGTCATTCGCCACGCAGATCGTACCCCCAAGCAGAAGTTCAAGTTTTCCTTCAAGTCGCAATTATTTATTGACTTGCTCAGAGGTCATAAAGAAGAAGTCATTATTCGTGAGAAGGTAGATTTGAACACCGTTCTTCAGACTACTTGTATTGCTCAGTCGAATAACGTTGAAGACCCTGATAAGCTTGCAGTTTTGAGACTTGCCCTTGAAAAGAAAAAGGATTTCCCTGGCACTAAGGTTCAGCTCAAGCCTGTCCTTCATACAGAAGAAGACGGCACCATCACCGTTGAAAAAGTTCAGCTTATCATCAAGTGGGGTGGTGAGCCTACTCATTCTGCTCGTTACCAGGCCTTGGATCTGGGTGACCAGATGCGCCAAGAAGCCCTGCTATTGAACAAGAATTTACTTAAAAATCTTCAGATCTACACCAGCTCTGAGCGCCGGGTTGTTGCTTCGGCCAAAATCTGGGCTTCTGCTTACCTTGATTATAAGGATATTCCTGAGGAGTCCCTAATTGTGAGAAAAGATCTTTTGGATGATAGCAACGCTGCCAAAGACCTCATGGATAAAGTCAAGAAGAAGCTGAAGCCTCTTCTTAGAAAGGGTCTCGAGCCTCCTCCTCAGTTCACCTGGCCTGCCAAGCTTCCCGAGCCCTTCATTGTTCTTTCTCGCGTTGTTGAGCTTATGAACTATCACCGCAAAATTCTTGAACACAATTATGCTCATAAGGATGTCTCCAAGTTTCAGTCCAGATGGTGCTGTAACGAGGATCCTATCTTGTTTAGAGAGCGATGGGACAAACTATTTAAAGAGTTTGTAACTGTCGAGAAAGTCGACCCTTCTAAAATCTCAGAACTTTATGACACTATGAAGTATGACGGTCTTCACAATCGACAATTTTTGGAGAATATTTTCCTGCCTGACCCCGAGATAAGCAATCTTGAGCCTCCCAAACAGCCAATTCCGACATTCAAGTCTCCGCATACGCTGTTTAAAACCCACTTTAATGGAAGCGGGAGCCCCACTAGCAGTGTTGGCAGCAGCACCAGCAACAACAATATAAGCGCTAGCCCAACTCCTGAGCCTGCTCTCGGTACTTCGGCTACCAGCAATGGGTCTCTTTCTGCGACTCCGCCACAACCTCACCACACGCGTACCAAGTCTGGCGGCGTGTTTGACGCCCCCGAGTATGCCAACCTCCGCGAGCTGTACAGACTTTCCAAGATTCTATTTGATTTCATCTGTCCGCAGGAATACGGCATTGAGGCGAGTGAAAAGCTCGATATTGGGCTCTTGACGTCGCTACCGCTAGTGAAGCAGATTTTGTCGAATATTGAAGACATGAAGAAGATTGAGTCTGGCGGCGCTGCCTCTGTCTTTTACTTCACCAAGGAATCGCACATTTACACTCTTCTCAATGTCATATACGAATCCCAGATCCCGACTAAGATTGCGCGCAACAACCTCCCCGAGCTCGACTATCTTACGCAGTTGTCATTTGAACTGTACGAGACTGAAGATAAGAAGCACTCGATTCGCCTGTCAATCTCGCCAGGGTGCAACACGCAGAACCCGCTGGATGTGCAGCTCGACTCAAAACACTGCATTTCCTGCATTCCGAGAATTGCCCTCACAAGACATTTGGATATGGATTTGGTCACCTCGTGTTTCAAGTCGCGGTTTACACGTATCTCCATGCCCAAGAAATTTATCCCCGTCAACCTGCGCAGCAGCGACAGTAGCGAGAAGCTTGCGACCCAGGTGAACGCCGCGGCTACAGAAAATATCAGCACCCATGTTGAATAGATTTCTGCCTTCTCTCGCTTAACATAAAGTTATATATATATATATACATATTTATTTAATTCATTTTTTCAATAAAACGCGGGAAAATTTTATATCAGGGAAAAAAAAAAAAAAAAAATCAAGAGATCAATAGTTTACTTTTCATTTTTTGGCTTGTATCTATAAAACTTAATGAAAGATTTAAGAGCTTGACTTATAAGATAACCAATTGCTCAAATAACGCCGATATACTCTCACCGTGGTGGTTTCTTCTAATACACTCGGCCAAAATGGGCGAGATGTCAATGACAGTAAGCTTGCGGCATTTGGCAAGCTTATCGGCGGCAATGGGGTAGGTGTTGGTAACAACAATCTTGTCAACACAGGGCGACTTTTCCAAATCGTCCAAAGCGTTACCGGAGAAAATGCCGTGGGTGGCAATGACAATGACGGAGCGTGCGCCGCAGTTGTAGACGCAGTGCTCGGCTGCGGCGATGAAGGAGCCGGCGCGGTCGACCATGTCGTCGAGCAGCACGGCCGTCTTGTTGCGTACATCACCAACAAGCGTGATGAGCTTCTCGAGCTTGGCGAGCTGTGGGTCCTCCTCATCGTCGTCGCTGAGGTCGACATTGACGGTGCCGCCAAGCGCCTCGCCGCCGCTGCTGGCGCCGGAGGCGTCGGCATGGGCCTCGCTGCTGAGGTCAAGCGCCTCGGGCTCGGGAAAATCCGCGTCGACAACGTGGCCCTGCACCACGCGGCCAACGTGCACACCCTCTGTTGATGGTGCAGCAGCAGCACTAGAGCTTTTCTCTTCTTCTGATGGCTTATCCTCGGCATCCTTTTTAGCTGCCGCGGCAGCAGCAGCAGCAAGCTTCTTGCTACTCTTTTGGCGGCGTCTATCGGTATGAATCATAGCAAAGTTGACCTTGAGGGCATCGGCCAAAGCCGTAACGCGCTTGGTGCCGCCGGGGTTTTTCGAGACCATGACGGCATTCTCGGCGTAATCGGGGATATTTTGGCGGATCCAGCGCGCCAGCGTGGGTCCCGCGTAGAGGTTATCGACAGGCTTGGTGAAAAAGCCCTGCATTTGCGAGGCGTGCAAATCAACGGTAATGACATGGTCGGCACCAGCCATGGTCAAAAGATTGGCCAGCATGCGCGCAGTGATGGCACCACGGTGCTTCTTCATTTTGGACTGTTTGGAGTAAGGAAAGCTGGGGATCACGGCGGTGATCTTGTTAGCGGAGCCACTGCGGCAGCCAGAGATGAAAATGAGTAGTTCCATAATGTGGTCATTGATAGATTCTGAGCCACTTTGTACGATATACACGTCTTCATCACGCACTGAGACGCCAATCTCAATAGAGGTCTCGCCGTTAGCAAACTTGCGCAGGGTACAAGGGCCCGGCTCAACACCAAGACGGTCGCAGATCAGCTTGCCGAGCTCCGGGTGTGACGACCCGACAAAAACATGGGACTTGCGCATAATGAAAAGAAGAAAAAAATTGAGTGTAAGTGGAAACTAAGTGTGTGAGCCGAGTTAAGCTAAGCGTTCTATGGAGAAATGAGGATAGTGAAAATACATAAAATAAATAGGTGAAACGAACAAAAAGGGAAAGAATAAAAAAAAAATTTTAGGAGTAGGAAAATAAAATTTTTTTTAATCTTTTTTTTTTTTTTTTTTAAAAAAGGTTGGTTTAAAAAAAATTTTTTTTTTTTTTTTTTTTTTTTTTTTTTTTCTTTCTGGGGCAGTAGCAGAATCACAATAATAAAATAGTATTATTATCTTGAAAGAATTGGCATCGAGACTTTGATGAGGGCGCACGGCGGAAGGTCAAAAAACGGGAAGCACTCACGTGCGTCAAATAAATGAACATTCATATAAATACATGTATATCTATGTATATATATTTATGTATATATAACAAGAAGAATGTTTATTATGTGGGTGCTGCGATTGGCCGCCCATGCCCGGAATCTCTCGGTGATGCCAAAGAAAAATTCTCGTTTGGCTAAAGGAGCTTGCCTGCCCACCGATAACCAAAAAAAAAAAAAAAAAAAAAAAAAAAAAAAAAAAAAAAAAAAAAAAAAAAAAAAAAAAAAAAAAAAAAAAAAAAAAAAAAAAAAAAAAAAAAAAAAAAAAACATCTTCGCCGAGTGAAACCATCTGGGGAAAAGTGCAAAAAAAAAAAAAAAGTACGCAGTAGACGACCGTTGACATTTAGCAACACTAACAAGGGGCATCATCTAAGATACATTATTATTCAAACACTGAGAAATACCAGCAAAGAGTTGGTCCAAGGCCCTTGCCATAAGACCTCAATCACGGAAACTCAAGCAGAGCTGAGTTAAGGACTGACGATATCATGAATTTCACCTGCTTGCAAAAATAAAGCTTATCGATAAAGTTTTGCTACTGGTTGTGAAAACTGGAGCGTGATTCTTTCTACTTCAAAGCCTGGTTTTTCCTTCGGAGCTCGCGGCTGGCCTACGTACTTTGCAGCTCTATGAATAAAACTTATATTGAGTGAGCACCAAGCTTTATATTTCAGTTTTTTATTCCATAGGTCTCAGTTGGACAATGCCCCACGTTTTCCATTAAGAAGTTGTATAAGCAGTTGGATAAGCTGACAAAAAAAAAAAGAAAACTTAATTTATCAAAAATAATTGATATTGGCGCAAGAGTAATTAACAAATGTAGTGCAAATTTATATAGCGCGGAAAAATGCTGATCAATGGAGAGCTTGGAGACAAGAAAAAAAAAGCTTTAAAAGCCATCGTCTTCATCTTCATCAAGATCCTGAAAAAAAAAACAGAGTTAGTGAAGCGTCCAAAAAAAAAAATAGTAATTACTTACCATTGGATCGGCGCTGGCTGGGATAAGATTAAATCCAGACCTTGACAGAGATGTCTGTTTCATTTTTGGTGCCGCTGTTGCTTTCGCAGGTTTCGTACTGCGGTCAGGGGTCTTTTTAGGTGTTGCCGATGCCGCTGCAGCTTTAGTAGCGCGAGGTTTACGTGCCGGCTTGGCCACAGGTTCTTCATTATGCCAAGGAATTCTGGAGCTCACAGGGGCAGAGGGTTTGATAGGCTCTGAAGAAACATCTGCTTTCTTTCGTTTGGTGGTGGTAGTGGATGCTGTTGTTGCACGCGATGACTTGCGGGTTAGCTTGGGAACTGGCGTCTCAACAACATCTATATTATCGTCTTCTTTAAAGTCGTCGTCATCATCATCATAGTTATCGTACAAAATAGGCTCCTCTTCATCGTCATCCTCGCTTTCAGCATAAGTAACTTTGCTCAGCTTTGAACTTCGTCCCCTCGAAGCATTTTGGCCTCTCGTCGTTGCTCTGCCTTTTGTTGCCCGTCCACTTTTCTTACTTGCCAAAGTATTCGAAGATTCAGAGTCATCGACAATTGTATCTAAGAACCCAATAACTTCACCAAAGCCATCGTTTGATGTGTTTCTTCCAGATTTTGACCGAATATTGGCCATACTACGGCTGGAAGCAGCCAGGTGAGGCGGACCGACAACAGGAAGATCACTTGCCATTGACGTTGGTCGAGATGCGGCATTTCTGGCCATAGAAGGTATACGAGAAAATGATTTCTTCTGGGTCCCGTTCGAAAGATCGAGTTTTGCTTTTTTCATCTGTAATCACATTAGTACAACTGCACCAAAGAACGAGTTAAAAAACACTTACTGCTTTCACGAGGGTATTTTCATCAATGTCTCCAAGCTTCAGTAAAGAATTGACTTGAATATCGAGAGATTCATCAACAAACCTGCAACAATTGTTAGAATATAAACATTGAATATTGTTGAAAATGTAACATACGATTTCACAGCTTGCTTCTCATCTTTATCGACAAAGTTGCTAATTGCTTCACCCATACCATTCTCTGGCAATAGCTCCAGCAGGGAATCTTTCAGGTATTCTTCCACAAGAACTTGCACCTTGATCTTATCCAATGAGCCGGACTCTGAGCTTAGTAAATTATTATGAACCTGAGCAAGTTTCACTTTGCTTGTGGAAGCCGCGGCGCGGCGCTTGTGAAAGTGAACAACATCATTGACGTTGGCAACCTTCCCAACGAAACGGTTAGAAAATCGTCTTGGGTTTTCGACTTCATAACCGCCAGTATATTCAACTTTCAGTCGGATCAAGGGTAGTGGAATATTTTCTTCTGTTACAGGGCCATCCTGGGCTTCTAGCCAATCCTTCTTTGCTGTGGCAATCAATGATTCAACCTTAAAATATGTTAGATGTTTTTTGAAAGAAAAAAAATAGAATTCAAGACATGGAAAACAAACCTGTCGGGTAAGCCATTTCGAAATTTCTCCCTTTTGAGAAGGATGCGGCTTGATACCTGAGTCGTCTTGCAGACTGACCGACTTCATCACAAAAGGCCTGACCGTTTTCAGTCTAACTTTTTCCAACTTGAAAGTCTTGCCAGTAATCGATAGAATAGCAATATGTCTATATCCAGTTCGTTAGTGTATATCACCAGAATGGCTATACAGAAGTATACTTACTTCGGAAGGGCCTCACCCTCAATCAGACTAGTCGCCACAGAACTACCAGGTTGAAACACGTAAAATTCAGTCTCCGGGTTTTTAGAGGGTTCTGTAATACAGTCATGTTCATGGCCCCAGAGAATGAAGTCTAGAAAGTCTGGCAAGAAATTTTCTGGCAGATAACTTGTCTCAGTATGGGCAACACTAAACAATGAAACCAGACAGTCAGCAAACAGAAAAAGAAAAAAAAAAAAAATCAATCAGCGGGGATGCTCATACTGGTTTTGATGAACTGCCATCAGATTGAACCATTCCTCCTGGGCACCCTCAGGTCGTAAGAATTTGACCTGACCTTCCCTAAAAGTTCTGAATAAGCGCTCATCTCTGACATTAGCTAGACCGTAAAGAGCTAACTTAGTATTACCTTTCTTTAGTAGAATTGGCGAAACGGTAATATTGTCGCTTTCGGGAACTTGACCAAAATGATTGATTAGTCCAGTTGCCGCAAGGACGTCAATAGGCGATAGAAGCGAGTCCTATAAAACCGTTTGGTTAGCTTGCTGAAAAATCAGCTCTCGTTTTCACAAGAAAAGAAAATTGCGCTGCACGTACACCTGCAGCATCATCGTGGTTTCCGCTTATACCGAAGAATGGGATGGCCACATTAATATTTGGATCCTCATAGTTGACGTGATTTAACCTAGTATCAACCAAACAATTAGAAAAAATGAAAAAAAAAGTCTATCTCATATGAAACCATACTCTTTTTCCAAACCAAGATCAACTTCATTTAGCAGCTCTAGCTCGCAGGGTTTGTCACCATAGCATGTAGTCCGCACTGCTGTAATAACGTCGTACATTGATTTGCGCGTCGGCTTGTTGATGTGAAACAAATCACCACCTTGAAGAATCATGTCAACCTAAAAATTGCTGTTAGTAGAGAAATATTATAGTTCAGTGCTCTATTGAGTACTACATACTTCGCGATCGCGTGCAATTTCCATTGCTTCTCTAAATGTGCGTGCCGAGTCTTGACCTCGAATGGGGTCTGATTCGTTGTACCCAACATGATTGTCGGTGGTCAACAAAATTCGAATGGTGTCAGGGCCTATTATACCTTGTTAACAACAAAAATTATTAGACAAAATTGGCGAGAGCTGTGGTTACCTTCATAGGTTGACATCTTTTATGTATTGCGATCAAAGGGTGGGGACGATGATACTTGCAGGAGTTGGGAGTCAGGAACAAAAGTTTGGTTTTCATGTTTTTTTTTTCGAACTTTATTATACTATACTTTTTTTTAGCACATCTTTTAATTTACTTCTCAAAAATAAAAACTTCTCAGGACTAACTAACAGCATCATTTCTTTATACATATCACAAAAATTGGTCATATCACTTCTTTGCAATGCTTTTCTTTTTTGGTTTGAGCTTCACAATCACTGCACTGGGATTTGCGGGAGGGTCAGCTGAACTCGTACTGGTGGTCAACAGATTGCTGCTTGGAGGGTTCTCAGTTAACTTGGAGATATGAGCCTTAGAGACAGTTGGCGTCATAAGCTTGCGTGGAGAAGGATTAGCAGTAAGCTTTTGATTAGGCGGTGTTATTGGTAAATGATCTAGTTCAGTTGAGTTGAGATTTAATAGTATCGATGAGGGATTGTACACATCAGCAAGATCCTGCTCTCCACGCTCCAGGAATGAAATATCGCTTGTGACTAGTATTCGCTTTGCTTGACTTTTAAGGTTCAATTGCGAGAGATTGCTCTGTTGGGGCCCCTTGCCTCTCAAAAGTTGCTGCGGTAAATCAGATGTTAGCAAAGCGGTTATGATCTCAAAGTATGGAGACGGCTTACCTCGTAATCAGCTTCTCGTAGCTTATCCTCTAAAGCGGCCACGTAAGATTCCTTCTCTTCCAAAACCTGCATAAGCTTTGAAAAGTCTCTTTTTAGATTACCATACATAGACTCAATCTGTGTTAACCTGGAAAGTTCAGTGGTCTAGAATTTGAGTCAGTTAAGGTCAAACCACAAAACAATATAGTTGATTACCTTTTTTTCTAGATCTTCACTAATGGTAGCACAAGTTTTCTTCAGACCAATGTTATCGTCTTCAACGGCTTTGATTTTTGAAGCAAATGTGGTATTGATGCTAGCTTTTTCAGCTTCAAATGAGCGATGGAGTTCCAGTTCTTTCAGGATATACTCTCTAGACATTTTATCGCGAACCTATATGTTGTTAGAAAGTGCAACATTAGACAGATTGCATATTCCTACTGTTGCTTGCGTTGTTTTAGCTTCTTCAGCTTGAACCAATAATCTTTCGTTTGCAATAACAAGCTCGGCCTGCCTATGTTAGATATAGCTCAACATAATTGGTTACTGAATTCCATACCTGAGTATGTTGTGCCAATTCTGACAAAGAATTAACTTGCTTAGCCATCTCTCGCAACTGATCTCGCTTTTCTTCGGCCTCTTGTATTCTTTGTGTTTTCAGGTTAGTGCAGATATCGTGAATACCCTGAAGTTTGGTCTCTGTTTCGTATTGTTTCTCAACATTTTTTCTTAAGAACTCTTCTGATTTTACGTCTATTTTCTGCAGTTCTTCAATCAAAGATTCTTTAACCAGAAACACCTGCTCCAGCTTATCCGAAATTTCTTTATCTTGCTGACTTAAAGACGTCGTAAACAGTTTTGCTAATGTTTGAATTTGATCTACAAACGCCAATTCTATGGTTTCTAGCTTTTCTTTAAACATTCCGCTAGAGGTTGCATTGTGCCTGTTATAGGTTAGTGAAAATATCGGAGGGACCAAAGAATATTTTGTATACTCAAACTGAGATAAAAGACTCTCTGTTATAAATGAGCTAGATTTCTTCAGATCACCCATATTTATTTCCATAGTTCTAGATAGTTAGGTCCTGACTTGAATAAATCTAAAAGCAAAAAAAAAAAATGAATACTTCTTTAACGAGTCTACTTGAGACTTGATCTCATTCGAAACAGGCTCAAAGTTATTAAGTTTTTCATATAATAGCGGTTTGATCATGAAAAGCTCTTCAGATAAAATTTGGGACTTTTCTCGTTCACTGACAAGCAGCCTCTCCATTTCTGTTAGTTTTGTCGACTTTATCAGATTTTCATTGACGACTACTTTTTAGTTAGAATACGCTACAAAAACTATGGGGTGACATGAGACTTACCAGTTTTGATTTCATGAGAAATGTTGCTAACTTTTTCATTGAGCTTTTTGTATGAAAATTGAGCATCTGATATCTCAACTTTTAATGTGTTGATTTGCTCTTGTAACACATCTTTTTCAGCTTGTAGTGCCTGAATCTGGTTTTTATAGCTTGTTTTAATCTCTGATAGCTTTAAAAATTCTTGCTCCATTTCAGATTGCAACAGCTTACTGTGATCTACTTTTTTTTCTAGCTCTTTCAAGTGTTTTAAAGTGTTAGATAGTTGAAATTCGCTTTGATCATATTTTTTGATGTATGAGTTGAGCTGAGCCTGAAGTCGTTGTAGCTCCGATCTTTTTGTGTTGAGTGCGGCCAAAAGCTGCTGCTCGACCAGTTTATCCATATCTAGGACAGATGTTTTAGATATAGAATTAGAGTCTAACTTTCTGTATTTTGTAGGCCGGTTGGTAAGAGTTCGAGCTCTTACAGCTGTACTTTTAATAGGATAAATTGCGGACGCATCAACTCTATTTGACTTAATCAACTTCTCGCTTTCTTGAATTTCAACAATCTCAAGATCTTCTGTATTTTCCTCTTCATCTTCATTGAAAAGTTGTCTAGCTTTTGATCTCTTGAGTGCTTGCTTAGACTTTTCTTCAAAAGTTTTACTAGGATGGGATGCTATGGTGCTGCTAGTTTTGGCTTCCAATGGTGTACCAGAAAAGAAGACATCTTGATCTAGAAGAAGTTCGCCAAATTTCTCATCTGCTTCTATTTGATTTTCAGTTTTTGTCTCGTTGAATACATTACCAGTCGAGTTAGCAGCAGGTGACCCCATGAAGAAGGACATATCTGAATCATGTTGCTCAATTTCATCAAACAATGGCTGGTGCGTGTCTTTGGAAATAGATTTGGCATTTTCCTTGTTGTAGAATGTTAGGCGTGGCTGACTGAAATTTGATCAAACTCTGACTTACCTCAGCATGGGCAATGTTAGTCTTTTCGCCTAAAAGTTTTCTTGTATCTTTTAGGATGTTTTGCGGATGGTTATCCTTGAGCTGGAAGTGAAACGGGGGCATTCTTACAACTGATTGTTGACTTGTATCAAACTTTTTCATTGATTTAAAAATTAAATAGAGGTAAAAAGGAAGGCAAATAAGATAACCTCAATTTTTTTTTTTATCAATTAAAAGACGATTACACCAAATGAATCAAACGATCATAAAACTACAACATCGTCAATGTGTTGTTTTTTCAAGGTTTAGCCAGAACTGTGGCTCAAGTCAGAAGTTCAATTTCATACTCAATTAAAAAGAAAATCATTTGTACTGCCAGATGGCCCAAATCATGGCCTCCCAGCATCACAATCTTTTTTACACCAGGATTTTGCCAATAATAATCATGTATTACAATAGATTTTTTGAGTCCTGCCCCTATGGCGATCTCGAAAGGTTTGACGGGCCGACTTGGGCTGACCACGTTTATCCGTGTTAGGGACTTCCAGTCTGTTTGTCTTTTTTTTTTTTTTTTCGTTTCCAGAATTTTTCAATTTTTTTCCAAACTTTCACTCACATACTTTTTTTTTTTTTTTTTTTTAAATATCATTACACACAATAGTTTCTAGATCGAGAACCAGACTTTTTTTTGGGGGAAAAAAAAGTTTCTATTTCTTTATAGTTTTTCCGACCTACTCTCTCTTCAGCAACATCTTGCAATCACTGGAGACTCACTAACGGCCAAAACACTGAAACATGTCACGACCGCATAACTCGCCGTTCCGTACTAGTTTACTGATGAAATGCCACCGTCATCACATCTCAGACTGGATCACGGTGGGTTTGATTCTTTTCCTTTACTTTTTTCTCGAGCACAAACGCCCTTTTCATCAGCTGTTTATGCTTGATGACAAAAGTTTGCAGCATCCCTTTACTGAACACGAAAGAGTTAGCAGCACACTTTGCCTGGTAAGTAGTTTCAAGTATATTCAATGAACCTGAATGCGTTTCCAGTTTTCTAACTTTGAATATTCTAGTTTTTGGCCGTTATAATTCCCTCTGTCATTATCACCATTGCGTCCTTGCTTAGCCAAAAACGTGAAGGAGTTCAGGCAGTTCATCTTTTACACGTCTCTCTCTTGGGCCTGGCGACTTCAATCTCGTTCAATGGTTTTATCACCAATTTTCTTAAGCTCCTTATTGGCAGACCTCGTCCCGATCTGCTCGCGAGATGTTTGCCTGCTTCTGGAACGCCAATGCACGAGTACGTCTCCATCGCAGTTTGCACGACAAAGAATCTTGGTTTGGTGGAAGAGGGGTTCAAGAGTGCACCTTCAGGCCATTCGTCAACCAGTTTCGCTGCATTCCTCTTTTTGTCTCTTTGGATCTGCGGTCAGACCTCTGCTTTCAAGCCTGGTAACCACACCTACAAGCTGCTTCTTGGTGTTCTGTAAGTAGAAGGCTTTTTTTTTTTTGTTCACTATGTGGCGTGCCGTGAAGTTTTACTAACAAAAAGTCAGCCCTCTCTTGATTGCTTCTTACATTGCTATTAGCCGAACTGTGAGTATTATTCTCTAGATTTTTTGCTTTCTTGTATTCTAGATTACTGACTTGTTTGACAAACAGGAGGATTATAGACATCATCCCACCGATGTTATGGCTGGTACCCTGCTCGGCAGCGTTGTTGCCTACGCTTCCTATGTAAGTGTTTTTTTTTTTTTTTGTTATCATTTTTTTATTGACATGTTTTCCACTATGCGGCTACGCATCTTCGGCCTTGGTTCAACTCGACTGTTTCTAACGCATTTTTTATATAGCGCACATTCTTCCCTCCCTTGTCATCCAAGAATTGCGGCGTTCCTTATTCTGCCAGCACCCTAGATTTTGGAAAGACTCAGGAGATTGATCATCTTACTGAGTCTGTCACCCCTGAGGGCGATTTTAGTCCTGTTACCTTAGTTTAGATTTAAACTTTCAATTTTGCTTTTTTCTTTACACACAAAAAAATGACTTCCGTCTACTCCTACAAACAATACTGATGCCGCTGACACTATGAATTGAATCGGTAGTAGTGAGGGTAAAGAAAAAAAAAAGATATGAAGACAACTAAATTAGTTTGATAATCAATGATTTAGCCATTCTTTTATATATAAATATGTAGCTGTACTGTTACAATAGTACTAGCGAGCATCTTTCTATGTATATTTACTTTGATTTTTCAAAACCACTACTCACAAAGAAATATTGCACAAAAGTATTCCAAGCGCGGTGCTCCTCAGTTTGGTATCCTGAATCAAAAATACCATATTGGTTATCATCATCGGTTCCGCTTGATAGGAGACCGGCCCCAAGCTTGCGCGCAAGTTTGACCCAGCTGGAGACGAGCAGGTTGTCGAGGCCATAAGGCTTGTCGTCGGTGGTATACTCGACATCGTAGTTAAACGGCCCGGCCTCACTATTAGAATCAGTCAGATTCAAAAAGTACTGCGTGTACTTTGTGGGTGTGAATGTTTGCGGCGTGTATGCAGGCCCCGCGACCACCTCGGGGAACTCGGGGGGCCAAGTTGGGTCACGGGCACCTTTCTTCTTCTTATTCTTCTTCTTGTTTTTCTTATGCTTCTTTTTATTGCCCGCTGCTGAAAGATCAGAATCAGTCAAAATAACATCCTGTTCTTCGAGTTCCTCGTAGTTTGCCAGATCCTCATCGTCAACTTCACTCAGCGCCGCATCAAACTCCAGCTCGACCTCACGGAAAACCTCTGACCAAGGCCGAAACTCCTGGGTGTTGACTTTAAAGTCGTCAATACCAGTGGTGTTGTATTCCCAGACACGAAGACCAGGCAAGTATGTGGGGATAACGCTGGGGCTAACGTAGGATACTGCGTAACGAGACCAGTCTTCTCTGACCTCGCTATAGAGACCGCGGAGATCTTGCAGATAATCGACTTTACCAAAGATTGAAGCTTTTCCGTCGTCAAAATTGATGAATTCCCTCGCATTGTCATACTTGTCAGCCTTCTTCTTTTTCTTATCGTTATCCAAGGAGTCATGGAGAAGAAAGTGGTCAACATTCATATGCCCATACACGCCACCAACAATAATGTCTCTGTAAGCGTAAAGCCAAGCCGAAAGACGGTCGAGACATGTTGGATCATAGACTTTAGGACTGGGTGGCACATGGCCACTGAGCCAGACCTTCATGTTGCGACGACGCAGCTCACGTAGAACAATAGCAAGCCAGCGAAATTGTAAATGTCCAGGGTCCTTCTTGTCATCGCAGCCATCCACAAGGTTGTTGGACTTAAACCAGTAGAGAGTGTTGAGCGAAAGCACGGCGAGCTTGTTCGGGATGGCCTCGACCATGAAGCTAACGCCGCGGTCAAATACGTGGACTTGCTCCTCCGGCACCATTGACCGCCATTGCTTAAAAAGTCTTTTAGTTTGAGCGTTAGGCCCCCTTCCAAAAAGATTGTGTGGGTAAACATCGTTGTTACCAACAGAAGGGATAATGGGAATGTCAAAAGCCTTAAGCGGATCGCGTGAGCCAAAAACCTTGGTAAATTTTTCGACCATGAGTTCGTTGAGTTCGGCAATCACCTTCTCAGAGCGCGGCAGCTTGTGGTCGTTGTCATGGCGGGCGTTGTCGCCGGTCCAGATGATAAAGTCGATCTCGTCCTTTAGATTATCCTCAATCCACTCAAAAGTTGCATCGATAAGGGACATAGGGGCATCGCAGTCACTGTTTGCGTGACCATAGTATCCAGTATCTGGATACTCTTTCTTTCCCCAATGACAATTTTTAGTTTCGCTAGTGTTGACTTTGTAGTATGGGTCGGGATGGAAATCCGTTATATGTAGGAACTTTCCATGCAGCTTTCTGGCAGCGACTTCTTCGAAAACCTGCGCCAGTGAAGAATCCACTCCTGCATCTGGCGCTGGTATTGTTTCCGGTGATGACGACCACGACAGCCATCCTAAGGGGAATTGTTTAATGTCGAGAGATGGAATTAACTGAGACCAAATATTTAGGCTCAAAGCGTTCGTTAAAGTGAACAACCACAATAACGCCAAGATTCTCTTCATGCTGATAGTTTTGGCGAGATTTGCGTAAATTATGAAATCAAGAAGAAATAAGTGTGAGTAATAAAACGATGCTCAATGAGTCTACAGATGCTTGTAAAATGTTCGTGATTACTATAATTTGATTAGGGATGTATAGTAGCAAACAAGCAACGTCGGCTAAAGATTTCCTTCTCTGTCGTTGTTAAGACTTCCTTGTGTTCTGCGGTTAAGAAAAGCCGATGAGCGTTCTAACTTAGTAGGGAAGCAACGTTAATGTAGTTTTGCTGAGCTTCAAAGAACAGAATATGAGAATTTGCGTTGCCGCTTCTAAAAGCCCAGAGAGGGATGCAAAAAATAGAGTACAGAAAAAAAAAAAAAAAAAAGAAGAGAGAAATCGAATCGATCTTTAAACAAATAGCATTCTATTTATGAAGAAAGAATGAAGACGAAAACAGTATAAAAAAAGGTATAGAAAAACAAGTTTAATACAGTTTCAGACAAAAACTATCAAGGTTATTTAGTCACGTGTGTAAACCCATATAGTTAGCAGCAGCGCGTAAAAACCTTTACCGGCTTTTATGAAGGCCCGTTTTGATTTGGGCTTTTTGACCCATATGGCCCAGACTATAGGCTAGAAATTGCCAAAAAGTAAATTTGCATTAATGCTTGATTAAACACTTTAAAGTGCAGAACAAGGAGGGTGACGGAAACCCAACTGTATGGTCTGACAATAAAACAGTGAGGGACAGTCGGTAGTTGTTCCTGTGTATAGCAGTAATAGTAAGAGGTACGGTTGAGAGTTATTGCAAAGCAGGGCCGGATTACAGAAATCAGTATAGTAATAAAGTATCAAAAAAAAAAAAAAAAAAAAAAAAAAAAAAAAAAAAAAAAAAAAAAAAAAAAAAAAAAAAAAAAAAAAAAAAAAAAAAAAAATCAAGCAGGACGAGGGTAGGTGATGACTTGGAAAATATATATAAATAAAAATACACATGCCTTCTCCACGTGGGTGAAACCACCAAATCAGATAGATCTACGGGCTATGTACGGTTTACGTCGCAGCTGGCGCCTGAGCAGGTGCGTTCAATAAAAGATCATTATTGACAGTGCTCTTGCCCGGGTGACGCGTGACCTTGAAGCCCCTGTATCACCTAAATAGAGAGATCTCATTGGCAAGAAAATTAGAAAGGGAAGGAGGGGGTTACGTGACTTTTAAGATCTCTTAATATCTTCATTCTGTCTCTCTGTTCTATTAAGTCGCACGCATCTAAATCATCTTCTGGCTTGTATACTACAAAATCTTCATCAATAGCCCTTCGTCTAAACTAGGTTACCTGATTGTTCTAAGCTTTTCAGCTGCTGTTTGTCTATTTCTCCAGCTAGGTTTATGGCATTGAACATACGCAATATCTCAGCCTCAGTCTCTCCTACATGGCGGAAAGTGCCAACAAACCGAATGTGCTGCAACTGCGGACTGATGTACGAATTTTTGCGCCTAGAAAATGCTTAAAAATGTAAATATTAAATTTTTCTTTTTTTTTTTTTTTTTTTTTTTTTTTTTTTTTT
>JAJMRT010000246.1:0-33458 GCA_030558065.1 Geotrichum phurueaensis | reverse complement strand
ATGAAAATTTTTCTTCCAAAGTTGAGTGGGTGTAATATACATCACATAGGTACTTTTGATCCCACAGTCACAACGCAGTCACAAAAGTCCCAATTAGGTTAAAAACCTAATTTTCCCAATCAACTAATGTCCCAACACACATATACATGAGTGCTGCGACATGTTGGTTATTAGTAGGCACTCCGTACCTCCCAACAGACGGGTCCATTGCCGGCGTTGTAGGCTATTGGTCTAAACGCTTGCAAGGTAGCCAACTCAATTACAGCGTACAAGAGCAGGAATTCCTCGCGATTGTCGAGGCGTTAAAACAATTTCGACACTTGCTCATCGGTAAACACTTTGTCTTGAGAACCGATCACTTCTCACTCACCTACCTCATGATCCAGTCTAAGACACCGCAAGGTCGCATCGCCCGCTGGCTCGACACTCTAGCAGAATATGACTTCTCCATCGAACATATCTCAGGCGTCAAGAACACAGCCGCGGACGCACTGAGCCGCGTACAATTATCGGCTCTCGCACTAACACCGTTATTCGATGACCAGGAAATTTTACAGTTGATCAAGGAGAAACTGCCGGACGACGCTTATTTCGGCGAAATTTTTTCGACACTGCAAAACTCTAGCGAGAGCTCCACGATACCTAAACACATTCGTCACTACGTTAATCACTATAGACTAGTCGATGACCTACTCTACTTCACTACGACAGTCGGTTCCGACAACAACAACTGGCGGTTATGCATTCCCAATATTCCAAAAGCACGCAACAAGATCTTTGCAGAGGCACACGAACCACCTTCGAGTGGTCACTTCGGCCCTTACAAAACTTACTTCCTGCTGGCGCAAAACTTCTACTGGCCGCGCATGTTCAAGGATATCAAGACCTTCATACGCTCTTGCGACACCTGCCAGCGCTGCAAAACTGGAGGGGCAGGTACGGACGGTTTATTAAAGCCACTCGATATCCCTGAACGACGCTGGTCTTCGATCTCGCTCGACTTCGTTACGGGCTTACCGGTCTCGAATGGTTGCGACGCGATCCTCGTTGTCACAGACAGACTCACGAAAAGAGGCCATTTTATTGCGACGGTTAAGGCTATCGACGCTCCGGGTACAGCACAACTCTATTTTAACGAAATAGTACGACTTCACGGCATCCCACGGTCGGTTGTGTCGGACAGAGACATTCGGTTTGTCAATTCGTTCTGGAAAAAGCTACACGAGTTGTTCGGTTCACGCTTGCTTTTCTCGACAGCTAATCACCCACAAACGGACGGTCAAACAGAAAGACTCAACAGAACACTCAACAACTTATTGAGAGCCTACTGTTTCAATGAACACAACAACTGGACTAATTATTTAAGTGTAGTAGAGTTTGCGTACAACAACTCCTATCAAAAGTCGATTGAAACCACACCATTCATTGCTGACTTGGGGTATCAACCGACAACGCCGGGTTTCCACAATATATTACAATCGCCGGGGTACAACGAAGCCGTTGAGGATTTAGGTACGAAACTGAAGGCAATCCTTTGTCGGATCCAAGACCAAATGGCTCACGCACAACGCTCGCAAGAACAACAAGCCAACAAATCTCGCAACGCCGTCGATTACCAAGTTGGAGATCTCGTCTTGGTCCACCGTAACGCTTACGCGAAATCCGACACCTATAAGAAAATTCAACCAGCTTACTTAGGACCCTTCCGAGTGGTCAAGAAAATTGGCGACAACGTTTGCGAAGTCGACTTACCTGACCATAGAAAGACGCACCGCAGAATTAACACGCCGTACTTACGGAAATACCACACGCGGGATAGTTACCCTAAACTACCACCTCGCACGGAACAACAAGCTTTGGAACGTGTCCACGAGATCATCGGTATTGCTGGGTGGGACGCGATTGAAAAGACGTGGGACCTACAGTGGCAAGACTGCGACCCAACCATTGTGTTCACGATTTCCAACGACTTCTGGGAACAATACGTGCCCGATAGTATCCACGAATCCGTTTGGCAAAACCTAAAACAGTTGTCTAAGAATCGGGACGGTTCTTCTATAGGAGAGGGGAGAGTGTAAGAAATCGACCTTAAGTTCCTGACTCTGCCTCACCTTAAGAACGCTCTCTTACCTATTCAGGGTAACACCTTACCCTGAACTACTCTTCTCAACCTCCTGAAATATATTTTATGTATGGTGTCCAAAGGACCTTTCTTTTACTAGTCAAGCATTATTTACGAAATTTTGAATCATATAATTGAATAGTATTTTTATCGAAGTCAACTCTCATCTGAACGTCGACCTTTAAGGTCTTACTCTCTATACCCTACCTTTCCTCCTTACGCGCTTCCTCACCGCTTTATTCATTAAGATTCCTAGGCGAACTCTTACAAAACATCAAATGTGACTCAGTGGTGCAATGGGAAGAACCTCAGGCAGTGATGAAATATTGTCGGTGGTTCGACTCCAAGGTGACACAAAAAAATTTGAGATTTGAAAAATATTTTGGAAATCTTAGGAAGCGGATATGGGGCTCATAACCTGTAGAAGTTTATGCCTACTGAGGTCTACTGCACTAGAGCCGACACACTTCCAGTGAAGGAAGTGTGGATGGTGAGAGATGTATGTGATAAGATAAAAAAGTATGAAGATTGATTAATTAAAGAAAAGAATTATAAAAATTATGAAAGTTGGAGAAAAAGATGGGTTTATATAGACCTGAGGGATAGAACCCTAACCTATATAAACACCTGACCTCAGTTAGGGTTAGTAGGGTTAATTATAAACTCACATGACAATCTCATTGAATGAGAATGTGGTTTAAAATTAACCAGCATAAGAAATCTCAATACAATAGTCTTGAGAGAGAAAATATAAGCTGACATGTAATATAAATTAATGTTAGACTAATCGTACTTTTCAACAAGATTTTCGGTGGTTCGACTCCAAGGTGACCCAATGATTTTAAGATTCGAAAAATATTCTGAGTCTTAGGAAGCAAGATGTAAGGCTCATAACTTGTAGAAATTTATTCCTAATGAGGTGTACCGCTCTAGAGCCCACACACTTCCATCAAAAAAAGTGTGGATAATGAGAGATGTATGTGGTTAGATAAAAAAGTATGAAGATTGATTAATTAAAGAAAAGAATTATAAAAGTTATACAAGTTGAATAAAAAAGATGGGTACATATAGGCCTGAAGGATAGATCCCTAACCTATATAAGCACCTGACATCTGTTAGGGCTAGCAGAGTTAAAAAATAAAATCAGATAACAATCTTATTAAATGAACATGTAGTTCACAGTTAACCAACATAAGAAATTGCAACACAACAAGTGTTTAGAGAGGAAGTATAATCTAACAAGGAATATAAATTACTGTTAGACTGATCGTACTTTTCAATAGTCTGAATATGAGTGATCTAATCATACTAACTTTGCCAGTTTAGCTCATACGCTGAAGTCATACAAAAATCATGCTTCTGTTTGGTTCAATTCTAATTGTCTATCAGTGCAGCGGCACCGTTCCAAACTGCAGTTGATTTATTTATTTCAGCTATCTCTGTTGGTTTTATTTTAAATACTGCTACCATTGCTGAATGTCAGTCACATTTTGTCGTTTTTTTCTGTTTCTTGGTGTCTGGAAGTTTTCATCGGACTTGCGTATACAGTGCCTTCTTTCTAATTAATCAGTTGCAACAATATCGTCATGTCCCTGTTATTCTAGCAGCTGTTATACTTGTTGAACAGAGCTGAGTAAATCTGACATTGTAATGAAGCAGTGAAAAGTAAATTAAGGAAAAGACAAAAGTAAATAGATTGAATATTAGGAGTTTATGTGCTATAGAACTAAACAGAAATTTTATATAAAACAAGGGAATAGTATCTCTTATATATTTGTGGAACAATGTCAGTTTGGTGGCAAACCGATATTAGACTAATTTCAAACTAATATTAGATTTTTCAAGACTTGGGCTGGTACACCAGGATTATAATTTGGTGAGACATCTTCTTTTTCAATAATGCTGATGTTTATCAGTCATGCTGCTGTCATGTCATGCTTTATTTTAGTCAAGGCAGTCTACCAATACTTTTGCATTATTCTGTAGTTTTCTTGTGCAACCATAATCTACCATGACGGGCTTTCAATATTTGCTACCAGTTTTGACTATATATTCTTCCCTCTTAGCTTACCTGAGGCTCCTATGTTTTATGATTAATTCTTCTTTTTCGGCTGTTGGCTACCAGTGTTCCAATTTCATCTTCTCAGTATTATTTACTGCTGTTGAGCTATTGTGTTTAGTTCAGTTTCTAACACATCACTGCCTGCCAGCTTTCATTTGTTGGACTGACCCAAACAATGTTTTTTTTCTTCATCGAACTGTCGCCATGCTTATATCACTGTCAATAAAAAATTTATTTCTGTTGTTTATTCTGACATAAAAAAATTGGGACCAAATATTCTAGTGGTAACTGTTGAACAGTGAGCGCTAGATTTGACATTGTTGATGGAGAGGCTGTGAAATGGCAAAACAAATATAACAAAAATATAAATTAATGAAATCAATGAAATGTGCGTTATAGAAGTAAATACAAAATATGAAAGAAAAACAAGAAAAAACTTGTATAAATGTAGTTTTGTCTAACCTACTAAATAGGTAAAAGCTTGCAAAGCCGCAGTGTCAGTTTCTGCACTCTGTGACAACCCTGAACTTCCAACAGTAACAACCATGGTGAAACAGTAACCAAGCAGAGCGCATGAACGCCGGTTCGACTCTCCAACAGCGAAGCTAATTTTGCAAAATTAGTTGCGACTGGACGTCTCGACCGTTACCGCGTGACTACACTGCTGGGCTCGAGTTGGTCCCAATTCGGGGATGCGTGCGCGGCCCCGCGACCTCCCACCTGATGTTTAGCGTAACTGCATAGCTTGTCAAGGTTTTACCGGCTTGCCCCTCCCACTGTGCCACACTACCTCAGTGACGATCCTGACGGGTTTCCCTTGCCACACAAACCGGATTTGTGGAGAATTCGGCGCCATCGAAAGCGAACAGACCAAAATGCGAACAGCATAGGACCTCCAGACATGGGGTCACAACAAACCTGAAATAAATGTCTTCTATCTATAGCTAAATAAGTTGTAAGGACAATAAACTGAATATATATATATATTCTGACATAAAAAAAACTGATTATATATATATATTCTGAGATCAATTTCCTTCTGCATTTGCTGCAAACCTTTTAGATATTAGTTCACTATATGCTCTTCATTATCGTCTTAGAATGCAAGTGCAGGAAACAAAAGATCATATCATCTTTGACAGCCAAATACTTTTCTGATTTTTTTTAAGTTTTCTTTCCATGACTGATAGCATTGGCACATACCTTTTATTATCTGTCATCCACTCTGTTTTCAACAATTTTGTTTTTTACAGTGATGCGGATACCACACTATGCCTTTGTTTCTTGACTAGCGCAAATAATTCGGATTCATTTGTTACTATATCCTCTGAAATGTCAAGAACAGCTTACTGTATCAGGTTTTGTTAATTTTTCCATACCAACGTTACGTGTATGGCCCCAGATTACTATCATACAGATGTAGAGTACATTGAAATATGCAATATTGCAATGTCAGACCCAGCAAATAGTTATCTGGATTCTAGTTTTTATTTTTTATACCTGATACTAGTTATCTAACTATAAGGTTCTTTGGTGTATTTCTAAACTGTTAGGGGAGCTGGCACATTTAGTTATTGTCATTTCTATTAGTTTCATCTATTATTATCAAACCTAGGTCTAGCGTTATCTCTGGTATATTTGGTATAGCTATGAAGTTTATTATGCTGTTTTCTCTTTACCCAAAAAATTTCGTTTTCTTATTTTTGTCCTGACTTAGTAAAAGTCCTTTGATATTGTATTCATTATCATATTTAACATTGCTTTATTTATTTTTGGGATTTTCAGTTCTCTATTTTATTCAAAGCTGACTTCTACTATGTGTTCGCCTATTCCTATGTCTATTTGTCCTGCTTCTATTTCTTTATGAAAATTTCTGATATTAAGGACATCATAATTGATTACGACTGCTTCTTATTGTTTCTGCTCTTTGTGTATAAAATTAGTGATTCTTATTGTCAATAAAGGAATTTTTGAGCTAAATGCACAATATACCCCATCAAAAGCTGGAACAAAAACTGTTTTCTTTCCACTCTTTTTTACATGTCTATTCATGACATGTTTGTTATTAGTTTTTTCCTGACCGACATTTCTTATGTCTCCTAACTTCATATAGCGTTTTACAAAACCACCAATTCATTGACCTGCAGGTTTGATGCCGTAAGTTAAAAAGTATGATCAGTTTAACGTAAGTGACGTGTGAAATGAAAATACAAATAAAATAAAAACTTTTCTTCACCTTCAAGATATGAATCACTGTAAAAATACAACAAACTATCTGATTACTTGAAACTAGTTGCTATACTCTTCTCCAGACGTATTAATCACTACCTGACACGTTCTTACGTTATGTCCGAGCTTGCCGCATACTCCACAGCGTCTTTCCCTCGGTCGCTCCAACCTTCCTTGACCACCTCTTCTCGACGATTCAAGCGCTAGCTGGGCATCAACATCCAGCTGAGCAATTGCTTGTTTTTCTTTCTCTACTTTCATTACCCCTCTTTTCAGTAATCGTGTCTTTTTTGCCCTCCAGTGCCCGCTGAATATCTCATTTGCCCGTCGAAGGTCTTGGATCTCTGCTTTTACTAGAGCATACTCATGCATAATTGCCATTGTTCCCTTAGAAAGAGACTTCAACGCTTCTAAAACTGGCTTTGGGGAGCTACTATGATGTCTTCTGATTTGTCTTTCAAAGTATTCAGATTGAAATTCAGCCTCAAGGACGGTCGTTGGGGTCTTTGAACCCCAAAGGGTAGAGGAGACGATCTCCTCAACCGGCGGTAGAGTCCGTAGCTGCACCTCAAGCTTCGAAATTACCCTTTCTGGGTCGAAAGAAACAAGCCCAGCCCCTCTGAAAGCTGATTTGATGATTCTTTCTGTCATAGTAGCTTGAAATGCAGCGTGAAAGGCGGGAAAGAACTCCGACTTCAAAACGTGGGTTATAGAGCATCTGATAAGACGCTCTACTTCTCGACCATATGCTTTTTTGAGCACACACGCACACACACACACATCAAAAGGCTGAAACAGATGAGACGAATGAGATGGCATACAGAGCGTGATAATGTTGTTCTCATCGCAATACACCTCAAAGTCGGCCGAGTGGTAGCTTTCATGCTCATCGAAGATCAGAAGACAAAAGACACCTTTTGATCGCTTGGCTGTATGTTGGTCAAAGTGCTTTAGCCACTCAAAATTTGTCTCGTTATTAGTCCAACCAGATTGGGTCGTCGCAATAACCCAATCATCCGGGAGATTGCTTTCCCGGTACCAGCTGGCGAGGTTATATTGGCCCGCAGCCACGATGAACGGTAAAATTGCCCAGCCTTCCGTATTAGTTGCTCGAATCACCGTAATCCATTCGCGGTTTCCAGGCCATACTGATTTTGGTTTTTCACGCTTTTCTGACCCCGTAACAACTATTCCGCTTGTAATCTTGCCCATTTGAAAACCAGTCTCGTCAAAGTTATAGATATCATCTGAATGAATCCCGTATTTTGCGATTGTATTCTGTACAAACATAAACCAATTGTAAATAATAGTTAGACCTTCGCATTTAGCTCTTTGATAGTCATATATACGAAAGAAACGCGTATCAAGCTCTTCGTGTTGCTTGACAAAGTTTCTAGCCCAATGCTTGCCAACGGGTAAC
This sequence comes from Geotrichum phurueaensis, assembly GCA_030558065.1. NCBI lineage: Eukaryota > Fungi > Ascomycota > Dipodascomycetes > Dipodascales > Dipodascaceae > Geotrichum > Geotrichum phurueaensis. The sequence continues at coordinate 25,625 of JAJMRT010000246.1, read as the reverse complement.
ACATCGCGGTCTGCAAGCAATCGGTTGGCCATTTCTTCAACACCACCCAGTCGCGGGGGAAATTCTCGCAAATTTAAGTCAAGGACATACTGAATAACTATCTTTTTCTCTAGATTAGATAGTTTGCGTGATTTGGAGGTAGTATTAAGTCGAGCTTGTACACCGTTGTTTCGGCAGTAAAGAGTCGTGTAATTGACTTGATAGAGCTTTGCGGCGCGTCGGAGACTCAATTTTGGGTCATTATTATAAACTTGAAGAGCTAGAAGAATTCTAGCTTCATCATCTGTCTGTGGCATCTTACGTAGTTGAAAATTAATTGATTAAATAGAAAAGTTGTTAATTGATTAAATGGAAAGGTTGTGAGATGAAGAAAAGTTTTCATTTCACTTGTATTTTCATTTTACATGTCACTTACGTTAACAGTAGTTTATATTACTTGGTAAAGTATACTTTCTCTCTCAAAACCTTTCGTGTTGAGATTTCTTATGTTGGTTGATTCTAAACCACACTCTCATTCAATGAGATTGTCATGTGATTTTACAATTAATCCTATTAGCCCTAACTGATGTCAAGTGGTTGTATAGGTTAGGGTTCTATCTCTCAGGTCTATATAAACCCATCTTTTCCCTCCAACTTTTAAAACTTTAATAATTCTTTTCTTTAGTTAATCAATCTTCATACTTTTTATCTTACCACATATATTTCTCACCATCCACACTTCCTTCGCTGGAAGTGTGTCGGCTCTAGTGCAGTAGACCTCAGTAGGCATAAACTTTTACACAGGCATTCTCCAGTAAGAAATATTCCACAGTAAAAAGCGTAACACACTTTTTAGATCTAACTTTTCAATATAACGTATGACTGTACTTAGCACATACTATATCAGAAAGGTCCAGGTGCCACATCGTACATCATTGAGATTACAAAAATGATTATTAAATTGATAATTGGTAATCAATTTATAATTATGTTTTAAGCATTTGCTACCTGAAAATTGAGGGCCAGATTTTTGCATTATGAGATTTTTTGAAATAAAAAAATTAATCAATTTATTACAATTCACGCGGTCCAATTTGCCCCAAAATGTAAATGTTGTATCAATTTATTTACGAAACGTGACTTTTTTTTTGTTAAATGCAACTTTTTATTTTGTCTTCTATTTAGCAGTCAAACTTGTAAATGACATGTGCACTTTCGAAATTTTTTAGAAGATGACATGATAATTTACATCAGAAAAAGTGATGGAAAACCACTAAAAAAGTGTATCTGGACCTTTTTATCCCTTTAATACGTTAATACTGAGCTTAGCCTGCTAAAATTATCTAGTTATTTAGCATTATCCATTTAATAAGTATCAAATAAAACATTCTATAGAATGAATAAGTGTTAAATTTTTACATGTGTCATTCGAAGGGATAATTCTTTACTTTATATCATGACACCCCGTGCCGGTGGTGGTGCATCACGACACAATCTAACACTTCCTGGCAAGCCACTCACAGGAGTTGGACTCAAAGAATTAAAGTCCAATTAAAGTTCACCGGTCTTCCCCTTGAAAGAGGGGGCGATGCTGGCTCATCAAACCTACTCCAATTGTCGAAAGGAAATACCAGGTAAACCCCACCACATCCTACTCTTACATTAAATTTACTACAAATGCTCTGAAGAAGCATTAAAAATAATTCCAAGGAACTAATGCAACACCATGTAAATAATGAATAAAAAGTCCTTTTAGCAGAAGGCGAGCACGAGAAATATTAATTTTGTCATACAGGCCGTCAGGAAATGATGATAAAACCAAAATAAAATTTTTATTCTTGGAGTTGGAGAAGCCCTTTGAAGATTATTTTTCTGGAAAAAGAGAATGATATGAAAACTTCACATCATTGCTCAAAAGAATTCTAATCGTGACCTAAAAAAATTCTTATCATTGTCTCAAAGAATTATATTCATTACTTCAAAGATTCCTATTCATACTTCCAGCCTTGAAAGCTCTCATAACAATCATCAAACATTCATACACATACTCCTGTGTAACAACCAGTCACGAAGAGATAAGTCCTAAACCTAACATCAATCACACTAAGCAAGTGTTTCTATACACTAGTGGTAAGCATCATCAAGTCAGAAGTCAATCAGAGAAGCAATTCCTAATTAAATTCATATTAGAGTGTGCCGTATCGTTGAGTCAGAATTAAGCCAACGCGTAAGTGTGTTATATCCCCTAGACTATTCTCTACTACCAACCAACAATACTCTTTTCTTTTCCTTAATTGGAACTTAATCTCTGGTTATTGTTTCCTTTCTCTAGACCTAAGCTTAGTAACCTTGTGAACTCAATCTCCTCACGTGACACTATAATTTTTTTTAATCTTCTTAGATATTTAGATTATAAATCTTTAGTAAGAATAAAGAAAATCACGTATATCTTTCACCTTTTTGCGTAAAGTAGTAGTCATTGATTTTATGTTCATCTTTTTATTTTTTTTAAATACCATGTTCAACTAGCTCCATTAATCATTATAGGGTAAATTTCATTCAAAATTACGTTAGAAGTTGTGTTTTGAAATTGACTTGAGAGAAAATTATCAATAGTATACAATCTTACTCCAAAAAAAGAAAAGTCAACTTGAAAAAAAACTTGTTAGAAAGAAATAAAACTGGGTTTGAATTAATTTTATGTACAAAATTCTCAAACTTCTTTTACGAGAGCAAGGAAATTTGCCGTTTTTTCACTGAAAAAGTACGTAAACATGTGCCAACAGTCATCTTTGGTTGATGGCCGTTACAAAAATAGAGTTTATGCATGAGAAAAATATATTTTTACTTAAAGAAAAATGGAAACTTGTCAAAAAAGAAAATTTTTACTGCCTACACACTCACATCTTTTAGACAAATTAGACAATGTTGTTTTAAAATAGATCGGTTATAATGACGAAAAACTTGGGATTAATAATGGAGATGATACTGTTGTGAAAGCACTTCTTAAAGCCTCTGCAAGTAAGGCTTTAGAATGCCTTTATCAGCTGCAATTATACGAAGAGCAGCAGAATAAAGCGTGCAAACAAAGTTTAGAGGATATTAAGCAAGACGAGCAAGTTCTGATCAAGAAACAAAAAGAAAATAAAAACTAGGGTGGTATTCTAAAGTCTTTTAGTTGATTAAACATATGGCTATGTATTTTCTTTTCAATTTATGTGTAATTTAGCTGGCAAATTTGACTACGAAAAATCTGTACTGAGGAAATGGAAATGCTGTCTACATTTATTTCCTTCTTTTGGAGTAAGAGTGTATTAATAGTCTTCCCAATTCAACTCTTTTTTATTTTTATATATTATGGATTTTATGAGAAAATAAAACTGTTCTAGTTTATTTGAAAATTTAATTCAGACAGATGAAAACTGTCATTAATAGAGAGGTCTAGATGCCATTTCTTACATCATTGGGAGAGCAAAAATAATTACCTAATAAAGTAATAATTGGTAATCAATTTATAAGCATGTTTTGAGCATTTTGCCATCTTAAACCTGAGGGTCAGATTTTTTGCATGATATAATTTGTTTGTAAATAGAACATTTAGTCAACTTATTACAAGTCACGTGCTAATTTGTCCTAAAATGTAAATGTTGTATAAATTTATTCATGAAACTTGACTTTTTTTAGAGAGATCCTGTTTTTCAAAATGGACTAAATTTGAGGTCGAAATGTCAAAATGGCATCTCGTACTTTCGGAATTTTTCGGAGGATGACATAATAATTTACATAAAATACAGTGGTGGGAAACCACAAAAAAGTGTTTCTGGACCTCTCTAATTAGAATTTTTGATTTGAGTATTGATTTTATGTTGAAAATCGTCCATATCATTCAAGATTTTAAATATACTTCTTCAAAATTTTTATTTTTTTATTGCATCCAGGGTTGAATAGAATTGAGTAAATATAAAATTGTAAAAAAAGCAGTGAAAAAAAATTAAAAAAAGCAAAAATAATCAGATAAAAACTCAATAATTCATAAGCTGTATAACAAAATAGAAAAATTATAGAAGTAGGAAAATGATGATATTTAAAAACTTATCAATCCGTTAGCTTGTTTTACAGAACCAAACCTTTATTTTTTCTAATCATAACAAAATTGATATTGCTTACTGCGAGAATCTAAATGTGCTTTTGATTTTATTGAATAATACTAAAAACATAAAATATAAGTGAAGACTTTGGCTGGAACACGGTACCGTACTTTGGTGATGCATGCCCTTGTCCAGCATATTAAACATGAGTTTAATAAAAAAATTAAACAAACTAAAATTATTACTAAATGTGAATAAAAGTGTTTTAAAAGACTGAATGTAAACAAAAAATAAATTTTCATAAAAGGTTTTGCAAAGTTTTTGGTATTTGGCGACCAAATCTGACACCTTCGGTAAAACGAAAATGGAAAATAAAGCAGAAAATATAAACATCTAGGAAAATACTAATAATTATATACTCAAGACTGTCTGTAGTTTTCCCAAAGATAATAGCAATCAAGATCTTAAAATATAACAAAAAAGTATGTGTTAGGAAATAATTGCACGGAAAAACCTTGTTCCAGAATTAGTAGCAAATTTGAAAGTCCAACAAAAGTGTCACGACATACTTCCCGCGGATCATGCTCTTCCCGTCGGGTTGTGCATGGTCACACATTAGATTGAACTGGGACGTTTGACAGTAATTGGTTTCACATGTGAAGCATGCTGCATAAAACTTTAGTTTTGGTCTGATATTTATTGTAAATAAACTAGGATTCTATAAATCTCTTGAATGTTCTATTGTCAGAGAAAAAAAAGAGGTGAGACAGAAAAGAAGACCATTTTCAAGTCTTCATAAACCCAACTCTTCTATATGAACGGTTTTTTACTCTCTATCAAGAATCATTCTTAAACACCTTGTATCATCAGGTTTTGGCACTAAAGTTATATTGTTTGATTTTTAGCTAATTTTACATTTATTTTCTTTTCTGTAAGCAGGGACTCTTTACGTCAATTTCAAGCCTAGCCGGGCTGATTCCTAAATTTCATATAGCAAAATAAACTTAGTTTCCTAATTTTTCTTGTTTATCTCTAGACCTAAACTTAGTTACCTTGGCTTAGCGATTGGGCCTGTGACTCAAAGTCTTATGTCTCTGTGAATAAGGAAGAAAAGAATAAATTATAGACGAGTCTAGACACCAAATAAGCCATGTAGTTATTGAGAAACAAGGAATTAAGGTGCTAAATGACATGAAATTTTGTGTTAAGTAAAATTATCAATGAATAATGAAAAAGTTATTTAATACCAAACTTAATGGCGCTAAATGATAGTTCAGTAAGCTTCAAATATATATATTCAGTTTATTTTCCTTACAACCTATTTAAGCTATAGATAGAAGACATTTATTTTATGTTTTGTTGTGACCCCCAATGCCTGGGGGTCTATGCTATTCGCATATTGGTCTGTTCGCTTCAATAACGCCGAATTCTTCACAAATCGGGTTTGTGTGGCAAGAGAAAGCTGTCACAATCATCACTGAGGTAGTGTGGTACAGTGGGAGGGGCAAGCCTGTAAAACCTTGACAAGCTATGCAGTTAGGCTAACCATCAGGTGAGAAGGCGCCGGGCTGCGCGCACATCCCAGAATTGGGGCCAACTTGAGCCCAGCAGCGTAGTCACGTGGTATCGCTTGTTACGACCAGTCGCAACTAATTCGGCAAAATTACCTTCGCTGTTGGGGAGTTGAACCGGCGCTCATGCGCTCTGCTTGGTTACTGTTTCGCCGTAGTTGATATCACTAGACTATTTGGTTTCAATTCCCTCAGATATAAATAGTTTAAACTATCTAAAGAGTTTGATTTAGATGCCCAGGAGTTTTGAATACTTGGAATAAGTTATGTATTTTGATTTTAAAATCATGAAAGAGAGAATGTGCCACAGAAAACCGATGCCTGTTTTTTAGTTCAAGTCTTCACTTATTTTTTTATTTTTTTGATAATATTAGAGAAGTCCAGATGCCATTTCTTACATCATTGGAAGAGCAAAAATAATTACCTAATGAAGTAATAATTGGTAATCAATTTGTAAGCATGTTTTGAGCATTTTGCTATTTTAAAACTGAGGGTCAGACTTTTTGCATCGTATGATTCACAAAAAAAACCAAGTTGTTATTATTTTCGATCGTAGGATAAATAGTTTTTTACTAATTTTTATTTTGCTTTTTATTCAGCAAACCACTCTCAACTTTTATTTCATAAATTCCAATAAAATAAAAAACAACGAAGCAGCTATTACTGAGGTTGTAAATAGAGAGAAATATGATTTTACAATCGATGATGTTTTTTCTCGATCCGACAATGCTGATGGAAACTCTCAGACCGAAATGAAAAATTAATCATTAAAAGATGAAAAAAACACAGATTTCGATGGAAACAGCAGTGTTAGCGGCATAGAAATTTTTCTTCAGTCTTCTGAACATTCTGATGACAATTCTACTGATACCAACCCTAAATCTAATGGTAGTACATGTGGAACTTGTTAGAATTTGGAGTCTACGACCACTGAGCACACTTCCTATAAGCAAGGAAGTGTGTGAGCTGTGTGAAGTTTGTAGCAGATATAAAAGATAGAAGATTGATTAATTAGATAAAAATTATAAAGTAAAGAGAAAGTAGTGAGGGTTTTATAGACACTGAAAGATTACCCTGAAGTGTAAGAGTGACAGATTATAAACAGATTATCAATGTATTGATAATCTGTGAATAAGCTTTGACTATCAGCACAACACACCATAACATGTGTGTTGTTAATTAGTACTTTTCAACAGAACTGGCTCTATTCAAGGACTTGCGAAACATAAATTCAGATTTAAATGGAGCAAAAATAAAAGCTTAATGCTGATTGCTACTGCTCGGGATGTTTTGCAATCTGATCTTCGTACATGTGTCAAAAGCCAGCTAGAATTTTGGAAAGTTCATGCCGAGTCGTCCAAACTTTCGCCATTTTTTCACGGCTATAATTTCAGATATTTTTCTAACAGGTTCATTGCCTCAAAACAAAAGGCTAGAACTTTCCAAAAAAGACGTGACTGGGACTAATTACCAAAGCGAGACTCCTGATCTCTATATGGCTGTTTTTGAGCTAGAAGATCTTATTAACCAGGATACGGAAAATTATTTTAAGAATAAAAACCAAACAAAAAGAACGAGAGCGCAACTTGCTCACGAAAAGGCTATTCTTCGCAAGGAAGGAGACAGAAAAATGATTTCTTGTTTATTATTAAGAAGAATGGTGTCTGATCAAAAAAGAAACGATAAAAATTGAAGTACTCTAATTCTGATAATTTGGCTTATCTAGAGAACTTGATAGAGTCTCCATTTAAACAGGATCCCGATATTATAAAACTCAATTGTAATATTGAACTTGTTATAGACCGTCTTTCAGAGCTTCAGAAAGATATGAAAGAAGTGAAAAGTCAGTTGAAACTTTTTTTCAAAAAGAATATAGATATTAAGTTATCTTGTAAATCTATAAATTTGGGGTTAAATTCCTAGTCAAGGTAATTTATATAAATTTATCACTAAATATATCATTATATATTTTGATACAACTTCTCAAGATATTCTCCAATCAAATACTCGTCGAGCTTCTGTTCTTCATTCAATTGGTCAGCCGATCCCAAGTACTCTTCAACTGAAGGTAAGGGGACTTGAAACTTTTCTGATGCTTTACTTATTCCGCGGATACATAGTAAACAATTTGTTAACAAAACAGAGGCCCAATACTGGCATCCGATTGGAGTCAAGCCTAACTTCTAATTCGGAGTAAAACAAATATGGAAAAATTGTTGAGTGACCTGACCCCAAGCCTACTCAATTGCGGATTGCTCTGCTGACATAGAATTGTTTAAAAAACACTGTTCCTCTGTGAGATTTCCTCTACGGGTTTTTTAATTTGAGCTTCAATTACGTTGTCAGCTAAATTTGCGTAACCTTTGTCACCGTAAATTTTATATTGGGTTCCATCTGACGCCCGAGCTCCGTCTCGAAGAGCGTATGCAATACGAGATGTTTGATACAGTAGCAGGTCGTTTGTTTGTGCTGTTGGAAGTTTAGGGTTGTCACAGAGTGCAGAAACTGACACTGCGGCTTTGCAAGCTCTTACCTATTTAGTAGGTTAGACAAAACTACATTTATATAAGTTTTTCTTGTTTTTATTTTATATTTTGTATTTACTCCTACAACGCACATTTCATTGATTTCATTAATTCATATTTTTGTTATATCTGTTTTGCCATTTTACAGGCTCTCCATCAACAATGTCGAATCTAACGCTCACTGTTCAACATTAGGCTTAACATATCTTTTGTCTATATGACTCAGTGCAATAAGATAAAAATGCTAAGCTTTTCACAGGTATATAAGTATCAGTATTTTCCTGATTAGATATTTTTTCTCCTTTCTTTATATAACGCATATATCATTAATTTTATATCTTCTATATTTTTCTGCTTTACTTTCTATTTCCATCTTACCGACGGTGTCAGATTATTAGAGAGGTCCAGAAACACTTTTTAGTGGTTTTCCACCACTGTATTTTATGTAAATTATTATGTTATCCTCCGAAATCTACCGAAAGTGCGAGATGTCAAAATGACATTTGATTGCCAAATAGAAGTCAAAATGAAAAGTAGGATCTCCCTAAAAAAAGTCACGTTTCATGAATAAATTTATACAACATTTACATTTTGGGACAAATTAGCACGTGAATTGTAATAAGTTGACTAAATGTTCTATTTTGAAAAAGATTATATCATGCAAATAATCTGACCCTCAGTTTTAAGATGGAAAAATGCTCAAAACATGCTTATAAATTGATTACCAATTATTACTCTATTAGGTAATTATTCTTGTGCTACCAATGATATGAGAAATGGCATCTGAACCTCTCTATTTAGTCGCCAAATCTCAACAGAGTCTACCATTAACTTATGACCGCTATATTACTTATAAGTAATCTAAAGATGAATAGCCTCAGTGATTCTTATTGGCCGCAAAAGTCTTTAATGGATCCTTCAAAATTAAATAAAGAGCTTTGCTTTTAAATAAATTGAGTCTTTATGATAATTAAATTGATTTAAAAATATGTTCTAATATATATTTATTTAAATCATATTTTTGACTTAATAAATGTTGAACAGTGAGCGCTAGATTCGACATTGTTGATGGAGAGACTGTGAAATGGCAAAACAAATATAACAAAAATATGAATTAATGAAATCAATGAAATGTGCGTTGTAGGAGTAAATACAAAATATAAAAGAAAAACAAGAAAAACTTATATAAATGTAGTTTTGTCTAACCTACTAAATAGGTAAGAGCTTGCAAAGCCGCAGTGTCAGTTTCTGCACTCTGTGACAACCCTAAACTTTCAACAATAGATAACGAATTAATAAATACGAATAACGTTATAGAAAGAAAGAAGAGAAAATATCTAATCAGGAAAATACTGATACTTATATACTTGTAGAGAGCTTAACCATCTTTATCTTATTGCACTGAGTCATATAGATAAAAGATATGTTAAGACTTAGACTGGTACACCGGTATCGTACTTAAGTGCCAGCCACCCTGTTAACTAGTTAACGACCTGTGCACTAACAAACCTTATTTTAGTACTGGTGGCACATCTGAATCTCCAACAGAGCTGCACTGACGAGCCCAGCCACCATTGGCTATTATGATGATTCGTGCCTGATATACTACAACCAATAAATCTCGAGTCTGGTTAATATTGTTGAAAAAGGGAATTTGTCACCTAAGTACAATTCTGGTGTACCAACCCAAGTCTTGACATATCTAATATCAGTTTGATCACAAGTTGACTTATTTCTACAAATATATAAGAGATACTATTTTTCTGTTTTTATATAATTTTCATTTTGTTCTATAACACATAAATTACGAATATTCAATCTATTTACTTTTGCTTTTTCTTAATTTACTTCTCACTGCTTCATTACAATGTCAAATTTACTCAGCTCTGTTCAACAAATATTACTTCTATTATTATCTTCATTATTATTATTTGTTTCATTTTAATTACGCATGCATCTTCAATTTCAGAGGTTGACTGGTGATCCCTCAGAAGACGTGTACTACGGTGCCCCTCTTCTAGTTCTTATTATTATTTCTATGTCACAACGACATAAGTCTAGACTATTCTTAACGTCAACCCCACTTTCATTATGAGGTTGATAATCAATTATTATTACTTTTTCAAGACTTCAACAAGTCGTTACTTACTTTGATTTACTATTATTACTTTTTCAAGATTTCTACAAGTCCTTGCTTACTTTGATTAATTATTATTACTTCTTCAAGACTTCTACAAGTCTTTATCATACTATCCTGTTCCCGGATACCAAATCCTCTCATCAAAAGACCAATTCGTAATTGTGGCTTAGTTCTTTCCTTCTCCAGGAAAATTATAAATAAAGAAGAACGTCCTAGTTTTTTTTCTTTTTTTCTTTCTTTTAATTAATTAATAAATAATAATCAATTATATTTCTTTTTTTTCTTTTATTAAAACGTCCCTCGTTACATCTTGTATATTTGTAGATCTAATTCATGTTAGTGGAAAATTAGGTTGGTGGCAAACTTGTGTTAAACTAATCTTAACTTGATGTTAGATATGTCAATACTTGGGATGGTACACCAGTATTGCACTTTGGTGACACGTTCCCTTTTTCAACAGTCTGACTAATACAATCTGGATTAGGAAACATTAATTCGTGAGGATCAATATCTAGTCACGATATTAAGTAATGAATGACTTCGGAAGTCTTGAGAGAATGAATGAGATAATGAATGAATATTAATTAAGTAATGAATAAATGATTGTTAGGCTATAGCTGTTTATCAGTCCGTCAGGAGGCATCAAAGTTATTGGCCATGAAGACTGGAAAGTAAGTAATCAATTAAATATAATATAAACCAATGGTAGGCAGGGCTTGTCAGACTTGCTCCGTTACAGTGTTAGTATGACAAGTCTAATTTGCTTTGAGATTTGGAAACTAAAACTGGCACTGTCGGTAAGATGGATCTAGAAAGGAAACGAGAAAATATAAAATTGATGATATTTGCATTGTTGAAAACACAATTGAAACGTTATAAAAGTTTGGAAAAATGAAAGTAATAATAGACTAAAAATTTTCTTTTCTTTTACAAATGAGCTTTTTACAATCACAACAAAAAGTTAAAAAAGATATTATTTCTTCATCATCACAACATATTATGATGCTACTACAATTTTCAACTTTTTATTGTATTAAAATGGTATGAAGTAGGTGATCATTTCCAATGGTACATCATCTGAAACTAGTGGCGCCACCAAAACTCCAACATGACTCTCACATTCTGTCGTAAGTCTTTCAAAACTGTGGAATACTATTACTCATACTGTGAAGATAAAAAAATCAAATACCCGCCTTGTTTTATTACCAACATCTGATTTATGTAAATTTAACTTCACTTTTTTACTTTGCTCTCAATGATTTTATTAAAATATAAATAGTAAAGTGTTTCCAGGTATTTGAAAAAAACATAGCCACCAAGCAGCGTTGAAGAAGAGCATTTGTCACCGAATCACAATACCGGTGTACCAGCCCAAGTCTTAACGTACATTTTGTCTTGTTGAAGAGCATTTTCCACCGGTTGAAGAAAGGTGTTTCTACAAGTATATAAGTGTAACGAGGGACGTTTATAATTAGCTAGATGAGGGTCTAACAGAGGAAGCTAATTGGATATTAATCTATTTACAAAGAGAAGACTACCAGAAATAACTATCAAACAATATTAAATACCATAGGCTAGTTACAGCTAGTTACAGATTTAGAATAATGTCTAGTAGGGGCTCTTAATCATATATATAAATAGTTGGTGATAGAAGGAATCCCTGGAAGTACTTCAAGATGATTATTTATTCTAAATAGAGTGGGCAACATAGATTAGTAGAGAACTGATTGGCCTGATTGGTAAGTATAACTAATAGGATCAAGATTGGGAACTAATAGTTCATATAGTTATAAGTCGCTCACTAGATATTATGTAATGCAAGTCTAGGGCGGGCTTGAATAAATGAATGTGTGTTAGACTATAACTGGTTATTAGTCTAGTAGAGGCACCCAAGTTATTGGCTATCAAGACTAGAAAATACAGAATTAATAAATATAATATAAGCTAATGGGTAGTAGGGCTCGTCAGACCTACTCCGTTACAATAAGTGCCAATATATTCCTGTTTTTATAATTTTTCTATTTTATTTCTATAATACATGAACTACCAAATATTCAAAACAGTTTTTTTTGTCTTCTTATTTTACTTTTCTCTGCTTTGTTTTTACAATTTCAGATCTACTCAGCTCCGTTCAACAAACAGTTGAATAAAAGTTCCGTTCAGGCTAAAGTCTTCAACTTACTGGTAATAATTGACATTTATTAATAGCTGGAATCGATAGCCTTATTCCCTTTCTTATTTAATATCTATAGTCTATCAACTTTTATTTTTTTCAATTTTTTTATTTTTTTTTTATTTAATTAAACCTGTCAGAAACATTGATACTCAGGCAGTCTGAATGTTTATTTTTTGTGTTTTATGGTTTGAGCTTTAAAACTTTAATTATAAATATTTAGATTTAAAACCTGATACATAAGACATAAAATATATTTTATGTATTAAGTTTTTTCTCACTAGATGAGATAGCCGCTAATTAGAAGCTATATACATAATTCTATAAAAAAAACATTGACTCTCAGCTAAAACAGGGCTTTACATTTAATAACTCTAGTTTATCTTCATTATTTCAGCTGTCTGTGTGTTTTGAGGCTTTTGAAAATAATAATATCAATCTTGACTATAACAAAACAAGCCATGACTCTCACCTCAGAGACCCAGGCACGCAAATTATTTAAAGTAACAGTTAATCAGTAGTATATTAACATTTACAATGTTATAATAATAACAATCAAAACTTTCAAGCCATCACTATTTCAAAATAATTTTTCCTTTCTATTTCTCAACAATTACGAGCCAGAGAAGACATACTCATCTATTCAAACATTAAAGAGTCATGATATTTGTTACAAATTTATGGAGCCTTTTTGCCATAATACCGTTGGTATCAGCAAGCTTTTTGGTACAGCTCGGCTCCTCTATTTCCATCGACTCGTTCATCAAAAAATATCCCATGATCAGTAAAGACATCTCAAAAGTGTACGAGTTTGGAGCTTTTCAGGGAATTAATGGTAACTTTGATCTGAAGACAGTAAAGTTTTTACAACAGCTGAAATCTGAGGTGAGATACACGAACGGCTGAAAACTACTGTCAGACTCCACTAGCTGACATATTCTATATGCTATAGGTTATATCTATGACACCTGACGTTGAAATAGCAGTCAATGAAGTTGCTGAACAGTATCTCGCGCCAAAACATCTTGCTCGAATCTCGCAAAGGCAAAGGCTTCACTGGGAAGGCAAGTGCTGTGTCCAAATATCGTTATGCAATACTATAAAGCTAACTTTTATCTCTAGACAAAATCTTCAAATACGTCAAAGGCTTTACTAATGAAGTCAACGTTTACATTCTTGACACTGGAGTGTTTGCAGGTCATTCTGACTTTGAAAACAGAGTGATCAAAAATGTGGACTTTACCGGTGAAGGAGTAGGAGACGAAAACGGACACGGTATGTGCTATATGTAGAGGTTTAAAGGTTGATCTTCGTTCTAATGAATGTATAGGAACTCATGTTGCTGGCTTAGTTGGCTCCAAGACGTACGGCGTGCAAAAGGAAGCTACGTTGATTGATGTCAAGGTGTTAACAAAAAATGGCGCCGGTAACCTTTCGACAGTACTCGAGGGTCTTGAGTACATTGTGAACAACTCTCGGCAGACCGGAAAAAAATCTATTGCCAATCTGTCCGTAGGTGCGGCCTATAACGCTCTTCTTAATAATGCGGTAGATGTCACTGTCAATGAGGGCATTCCAATAGTGGTGGCTGCAGGCAATACTAATGAGCCGGCGTGTGGGTATTCGCCGGCTAGCGCCCAGAGTGTGATCACAGTCGGCGCAATCGATGACAGATACGACACCATCGCTTCATTCAGCAACTGGGGTCGATGTGTGGATATCTTTGCCAGCGGAGTATATGTAGCAAGTCTGGCGACGCACAGAGGAGATGCAAGCCTGGCGCTTTCAGGAACTTCCATGTCGGCTCCCATCGTTACGGGTATCTTAGCGTCTTATATGGCGATGGGATTGAATGCGCGAGATGCTGTGAACCGGCTTTTTCAGTATGCAACCGTTGGAGAGATCCCCAGGACTTCAATTTTCTTTAGACCAAGAACGGTGAACATGATCGCCTACTATGAAGTATTCCTTTCTCAAATTTAAAGGTAACTTTGTTAAGCTAGATAGGAAAGCCAAAAAAAAAAAATAAAAAAAAAAATACTTCTTCGTTGTATGAATCAAAAAGATTTGCACGATTTGTGTAGTCTGATGTCTACATTGGCAAGAACTTTGCGTAAAGAGATAAAACATGTAGCAAATGTTATAAGACAAAGTACAAAGCACAAGTGTTATATCCTTTCGTGTTTCCAAAAAGTTTTTTTTTTAATCTCCCAAAAATTTTGAGAAAAAAAAATAAAACAGCCCTTGTATCCTTGATCAGCATCATCAATCAAACACAACCCTTTAATCATGTCTAGACCCGAATTCACAGCACCTCCAGAAATCTTCTACAATGAAGATGAGTCTCGAAAATACACGGAATCTACTCGTGTGCAGCATATCCAAGCTGAAATGACGTTAAGAGCCTTGGAGCTGCTCAACATTCCTCCTGCTCAACACGTTCTCGATATTGGATGCGGATCCGGCCTCTCAGGTGAAATTCTGACAGAGGAGGGCCATTACTGGGTTGGCATGGATATTTCAGCTTCTATGCTTGGCAATGCTCTTGACAGAGAAGTTGAAGGAGATCTCTTTCTGGCAGACATGGGCCAAGGTGTGCCTTTCAGAGCCGGCGTTTTCGATGCCGCTATCAGTATTTCTGCAATCCAGTGGCTTTGTAACGCCGATAAATCTGAGAACGATCCCAAGAGACGGTTAGCAGCATTTTTTTCGACACTCTTTGCCAGTCTAAAAAGAGGTGGCAAGGTTTGCTGTCAGTTCTACCCTTCCAGCGACAAGCAGACGGATCAAATTCTCAGTGCAGCAAAGACTGCCGGTTTTGGTGGTGGTATGATCATTGACAATCCTGAAAGCAAGAAGAACAAGAAGTGCTACTTAGTGTTGGCTGCCGGTAAGCCCGATACCGACATGAACATGGAGGGCGTCGTCATGGAGGAGATCAGAGCTTCTAAGAAGGAGAAATCTAGGGAAACCACCAAGGAGTATATCATGAGAAAGAAGGAATTAATGCGGAAGAGAGGCAGGGTCATCAAGAACGACTCTAAGTACACTGCTCGGAAACGTCGTCCTCGGTTTTAAAAGTTCTACATATTGCTTTTGGTTAATGTTATTTGTTACTAGACATGGTTCAAAAAATGAATGTAGCAAGAGCTATTCACAACATATTGGTATTTGCGTAAACGGAAATAGTCAATAATGAAACATATAGGCAATTATTAGTCTTGACAGTCCGCTAGTGAACCAAACTCTCATTGTTTAGCAATGGGTATCGTCTAATGATAGATCTAGATGGGTTCCATGGAATGTTCAGCGAAATAGTCTTAAATCTCCATGCTTGAACTTCATCTTTAGTCACATGACAAATATCACAATTTTTGTTCACACGGCTGGGATCCTCTAAGTTTTCTTTGATTTTTTTAAAAATTTTCCTTCCTTCCTTTCTAGACCACCAGCTTTTTTTTTTTTTCATTCTCTTTTATTCAACTTTTTTTTGCATCTCTAACACCCGCAATAACCGATTTTTTTGATAATGAGCAATGATCAATCTTCAGATGCTGAGCTGAGGAAGCAGATAGCGGATCTAGCGGGTACTAATTCCACCTGGCCTCAACCGTGCGAATCTAAGCTAACCCATCTTTCTTTAGGCCAGATCAATCGCCACAAGACACAGGCGGCAACTGCCGTTCACCAAACATATTACAATCACAGGGCAGCTTATCCTCCGATTAGATACAATAAGCGTGGCTCTTATTCATATAACAGTCCTTATAGTCACTCACGAAAACACCCATATCACTACTCGCAAGCGTCAACATACAACCCCAACAACATAGTAACCATCAACGGACAGAACTACAAGTCAACATCAAGCGGAAATAAGCTTGTAAAGCTAGCCGGTATGCCTAACTCCAATGAGAGAATTTCTCTTCCAAATGATTTTAAAATGCGACAGATCTTCTCTCATCTCACATATAATCTACCTTTTCTCTTTTTATTTTGATTCAGAAAAAGAACAATTTCTAACTTGCAGCGACACTAATGTCAAACATTTATTTAACTTATCTTTTTTTTTTTATAGATTCTCCTGCTGTCATGAAAGATACTTTTATTCGAAGCAGGCCCGGAACGCTGGTAAACACGAGCGTGACAGTCAAGCCTAATAAATATAGCGGTTACTGTCCACAATTTACGCGGTCAGGAGTATGTACTCATGGTTCTTCTTGCAAGTATGCAAAACATGATCGGAATCATGTTGCAATTTGTAAATACTACTTGAGTGGAACATGTAGCAAGTCTTCCTGTCCTCTCAGTCATCTCTCGACTCCTCAAAACGCCCCTGTTTGCTCATATTTTCTTGCTGGCAATTGCAGTAACAACACTTGTAAGTATCTGCACATCAAGCCAAGTTTACCTGGATTCATTTGCAGAGATTTTGCATTCAATGGCTATTGCGAGCAAGGCGCATCCTGTGGTAGAGTTCACAGCTCCGACTGTCCAGATTTCTTTGAAACTGGCAAGTGTCCCCGGCCAAATTGCCGCCTCCGGCATAGGAGGCCTGTAGAGAAGGAGTTGAACGTGCCCACGAGCGACCAGACGATAGTAGATACTCATGAGCTTACAAGGGGTATGTTTGATGAGCCTGAAGATTCTGACGACGAGGATGAGGGAAACATGAACAGTTTAGTTCAGGATAGTAGGTCAACTATCTCAGAACAACAACCGGATCAAGAAAAAAACGATGACGAACTTGATAATGACTTCATAAAAATGTAATAAAATAAAAACAATTTTTTTCATAGTTCAACACTTGTCTGAAAATTTATCAATTTAATTGACACCTTTTGATATATATATGTATAGAAAGCGCCGTCGCCCACCGAACACATCTGGAAGATCGTTCGCCAACGCCTGATAAAGACTGGCGAGAAGAACAAGGACACATACGACGCCAAGCACACCTAACACAAGTTCAAAAACGGGGACTACGTGTGGGTACTGGTCGCCTTGATACAGATCTCGGCCCTCAATACGGGTTGCCCAATTGGATTGGCCCTTACTAGATCGTAGCCAAGACAGACAAACAAGGTTACCCCCTCCTCTCCTTTCTCCCTTCCCTTCTCTTTTCGAACGCCGGCGGCAGAGAGGGTCACGACAACTGAAAGGGCGCCGAAGTCGACGGTATTCAATGAGCTATGATCCTTTTGTTAGTTCCTCTCCGGCGTTCAACTCCCTGAGCGAAAGTAATTGCCTTCTCTAAGTATTTCTGAATGATATCATCATAAAATGGTGCTCCGAATTTATAGACGCCGCCATGGGTTATGGTGAATCTCTCTATTTCGCTCTCAGACTAAAATCGCATGCGGAAGAGCAGTTTGTAGTAATCCTTCGCTCCTCGTATTGTAGGAGGGCCTGAGTCACATCCGTCAGCTTGTCGTCCAACTTGCCCGTTGTGTTAGGGTCATTACACATCATTCATGCGCGATAATCGCGGACTCTTGCAGCCATGGAGTAGCAATAAAAGGTGTACATACCAATGAAGCTTCTGCAGGCTAAATTGCAGCTTCGTCGGTCCTGTTTTCATTGATTATTGCCTACATGTTGGCCCATTGGCGGCTGCTGAAGTGCGGCTAAAGGATGTTTAGGATCTGTGCCGGAGAAATGACATCTGGGGAGTACGACTCGGTGAAGTCGCAAAACTCCGATATGAAGCCGGCCCAGTTGTCCTGGGGGACGTCGTTAGACTGAATCAGCCCAAATTGAGAAGCTTTGCCAGCTTCTTGTTGTCGTCCACCGCGAACTGGTATGTGGTGGTATTGTCGGCTTCGAGGAAGAACGAGAACCCTATATTGTGGGTGACGGTTTTAGAGTCCCTGGTTACGTCTTTCTGGCACTTGGTCACTTTGGTTTTCTTCCTGCGTAATTCCTCGGCAGAGAGGGCCATGCTTGTGGTTGGAGGGTCCGAGTTGGTATGTTCTTCCGTTACCTCGTCGATAAACGCAGTTGCTGGGGTTAATTTCCATTTCATAGCTCCAATAATACGTTGTTACTTTAGAGAGCTTTACTGTTGCCCTTACCCTGTACGAGAGGTTATAAAAATTTTCAGCCATTCTAGATTGCAATCTCAGGCCTCTCATTCGCAAATCAGATTTAGGTCAATTCAATCGAGCCAAATGCTTGAGCACGGATGTCGCTTACTGTTCAAGACCTTTGGCAATCAGCATTTTCAGGCATGTAGGTTGTCCACGCGTCTGTCCTGCTTGAGAGCTCCAAGAAATGCCGCTTACTATTCAGCTATCAAGCCATCACCAAAGGCAAAGCAAGAAGGTAGGCCAATTTCCCCAGAATTGCTTGAACGAATCAACAACATACCTGTCGAAAACTTTAGAAATTTTTCGATTGTGGCACATGTGGACCACGGCAAGTCGACTCTGAGTGACCGTCTTTTGGAGTACACTGGTGTTATCAAGGCTGGTTCAAACATGCAAGTCCTAGACAAGCTCGATGTTGAAAGAGAACGGGGTATTACGATTAAGGCTCAAACCTGTACAATGATCTACAACTACAAAGGCGAAGATTACCTATTACATCTAGTTGACACTCCGGGTCACGTCGACTTTAGAGCTGAAGTCTCGCGAAGTTATGCTTCTTGTGGTGGTGCTTTGTTACTTGTAGATGCCAGTCAGGGTGTTCAAGCTCAGACTGTCTCGAATTTCTACCTTGCATACAGTCTGGGACTAAAGCTGATACCTGTGATTAACAAGATTGATCTTGACCATGCGGATATTGAGCGTTCCATGAACCAGATTGAGAGTGCTTTTGAGTTGGACAGAGATGATGCTATTTGCATTTCGGCCAAGGCGGGGACTAATATTGAGGCTGTTCTTCCTGCTGTTATTGACCGTATTCCTCCTCCTACTGTGACCTCAGTTGCTCCTTTCCGCTGTCTTCTTGTTGATTCTTGGTTTGATACTTACCTTGGTGTGGTGCTCCTCGTCTATGTTGTCGATGGGTCCGTCAGAAAGGGCCAAAAGATTTTGTCTGCTCACACCAAGGCCAAATACGAAGTTAAGGATATTGGTATTATGTACCCTGATCGGGTTTCAACTGGTGGCCTTAGAGCTGGCCAAGTTGGCTACATTGTTCCTGGTATGAAAAATAGTACAGATGCTTTTGTAGGAGACACCTATATGCATGTTGATAAGATTGTTGAGCCACTGCCAGGTTTTGAGGAGCCCAAGCCGATGGTTTTTGTCGGTGCTTTTCCTGCAGAGGGCACTGAGTACAAGACTCTGGAGGAGAGTTTGATGCAACTTACATTGAATGATAGAAGTGTAACCATCACCAAGGAAACTTCCAATGCATTGGGCCAAGGCTGGAGACTTGGTTTCTTAGGTGCTCTCCACGCTTCTGTGTTTAGAGATAGACTTGATAAGGAGCATGGCGCTTCAATCATTATTACTGCTCCAACTGTGCCCTACAAGGTCATTTGGAAAACTGGTGAAGAAATGATTATTTCTAATCCTGATGATTTTCCCGGTATTGGTGAGTCTTCTAAGGTTCAGGATCTACAAGAACCTTTTGTTGATGCTCTTATTGCTGTTCCTCAGGAATACATAGGTGTTGCTATCAAGCTTTGTGATGACAACAGAGGCATTCAGAACGGTCTGCAGTACCTTAGCAATGGCCAGGCACTTATCAAATACTATATCCCCATGGCTGAACTAGTAAGTGACTTCTTTGGCAAGCTAAAGGGTCTCACTAAGGGTTATGGTTCTTTGGACTATGAGGATGGTGGCTACCGATCTTCCAAGCTTGTCAAACTTGAGCTTCTTGTCAATGGTAAGAGTGTTGATGCGCTAGCTCAGGTCATGCACAGAAGCCAGACTGAGATAAAGGGCAGAGAATGGGTCAAGAACTTTAAAGAATATCTTAAAAACTATCTCTTTGAAGTTGTTGTACAGGCAAAAGCTGGCGGTAAGATTGTTGCCAGAGAAACTGTCAAGGCGAAAAGAAAGGATGTCTTGGCCAAGCTGCATGCTTCTGATATCTCGAGAAGAAGCAAATTACTGAAAAAGCAGAAGGAGGGAAAAAAGAACATGAAGATGGTGGGTAATGTCAGTATTCCTCAGGAGGCATACCAGTCATTCCTGGCAAAAAATTAAATGTGAAAAAAAAAATCTTTTGTACATAGCATGTAAATAATTGTAATAATAATGAGAAAATAAATGATCAAAAAAGATTAGAAAGAAAAAAATTTAATAGTAATAAAACAAAATAACAAAATAATAATACAGATTGTAATAGAACAAACACCTAGTCAACTAATTGTTTCTAGTGCGCTTTCTATCATGATCGTCATAGTCGCCGTTATTCTGCGCACCCAGCTGATTCCTGACAATGTCCTCCATAAAAGCCTGTAGGCCCTCCTCAGGGTTCTCACTCTGCATAATGGCCTCAATCTTCTTTCTGTTCTCCATATCAACGGGGCCCTGATCCACATCCATTTGTTGGTACTGAACCTTAGGCACAAACTGGGGGGCAGCAGAGTCACCGTTACTGCTGCTCGCCTCGGCCGCACCCGAAAGCTGTTTTAGGTATGCAATGAGCTCGGGGTACTCGTCCTCGTCTTCTTCTTCTTTAAACTTTTGAAGGGGCTAGTGTATATGTTAGTTGGCCATTCATTTTTCGTCTCATTTATTTTCAAGGAAATTCAACTTGATTTGTAGTTTCTACTTACAGTTTGTCCCTCGGAGTTTTTTAATTTCCAGTCGGCATTAAACTCTTCGACCAAGATCCGTGCCACATCAACGTCCTCGACAGAATGTAAGGGCGTATCGCCATCTTCATCAGTAACGTTAATGTTACCGCCCTTGCTGATCAGGTATTTCAGCAACTCAATGTGTCCATATGAAGCAGCAGCGTGAATAGGCGTGTATCCGTTATTGTCTTTGTCGTTGGGCGTGTGCTGACCAGACTCAATCACATTTTTGACGTAGTCAATATCGTTGTCAGATGCGGCGATCCAAATATTAGTCGTTCTAGCCATTATGAAATAGTAAATGCAGATGAGAATGTGGATTTGTTTGTAAGGGCCTTTTAGAATGAGCTTGTGTTTCCTAGTCCTGACTGTCAATTCAAAAAATAAAAATAAAAAAAGTTAGGCAAAATGCATTACATAATCTTTTTTTTTTTTCAAAAAGCCCGGGTAATTTGGGAGTTTGAAGTTCACAAGTGCTCAAGCTATATGTCACAAAGCTTATAATTTGAATCTCCTAAGAAGGTCTAACTAGTACAGATACCAACAAGTCATTTCCTTAACCGTCTATTAGGTTGGCCAAAGTCGTTTGTCTTCACTTTAAAAAGTTTATCTTAAATTGTCGGAAAAATATTTTGATACTTTTTGAGTGGTTTTAATTTTTTTTTCTTTCATACCTTTAGCGCAATAAAGGTTGCGTCTAAAATTAACGAAGTTTGATTTGTAGTGAAGTGATTTGGAACAAGTTGCTCATTATAAAAGGTACGGCACCTCGTAAATCTTGTTTAAAAAGCTTAGCCAATCTTATTTATCGCTTGTTTGCAAGTACTAACTGCAGTAGGATTTAATTTTGAAATGCTAATTTAAATTTTTGTTTTAATCAGAGTAGCAGGACATTTGAATGCGCATAATCTTGTAAACAATAAATCTAAGTTAATGTACCTGTTACTGCTTTAAAAAGATAGCACTGTCGGATTGATGTGTTAAAATTAGATGTTTGAAATAAGGAGATGTTTACCAAATATTCATAAGTCACGACCAATACTTACGGTACATTTCTAACTTTGATTTTAATAAATTCTTTCAGATTAGCAATTTTTATTAAACTCAAAAAACTACAAATAATGGAAAACATTGGCTTGGGCGGAAAATTCATTTAGCGCAAATGAAAACCATGTTTGCGACTTGCAGTAACTTACGATGTTGATAATTATGTATACTAGTTGCGTAATTTTTCTGGTTGAACTAATAGCATTTAGTCCAGTTGCCTGGTCAGTAGAAATAGCACTACTTTGCTAGAACAGGTTTTGGTGGCAACTCTATAGACCGAAAAAAACATTCAGTAAATTGAAATACAGCTATTTTTAGCGCAATAACTTAGTCAATAAAATTGATAAAATTGCAAGAGAAATTGAAAAAAAGCCAATGCATGAGTGAGGTGATCTCTGGCTATTGCTTTTAGAAATCCGGCGCGTTTATTTGCATTGGCATTTACTAATGGCAAAAAAGTATTATGCAAAGTATGTTATATATAGATTGCATATTTTCTTCTCCTTATTTTAAAAAAAAACAAAAAAAAGACCAAGTTAAATTGGGTCTAATCCTTCTTAACTTAGCTCACTCATGTTAGTTATGTTCACGCTAGCATGTAATTGCGTCCAGTTCAAAAAAAAAAAAAAAGATGAACAGAACCTTGGTCAGACAACCTTGATTTAGGCAGAAGACCTGAACTTAGGGATGAAGTACATGAGATTATATGATAGGTTTTATATTAAGTAAAAAAAAAACATTTTTATATGAGATAGCAGAACCTAAAGATTGGAATTTGGAAACATGAGTTAGTCAGTCGCACTTTAAAGTGACGGGGTTTTTTATCTCAGTCTACTAAACCTTTTGCTACTGAGTCCACCAAAAAAAAAGTTTTTGATCAGCCAAGAGTATTTAAAAAAACTACACGATGATTATATTTAGCTACTGATTAGAATCGTTTTCCAACTTTGGATGTTAAAAACAAAAAAAGGAATTGCCACAAAATGAGAAATAATGAAATATCGTAAATATTTTGAATCAATATTCAAGAACAGAAGTTCTGACATCATTGGTTTTATCCAGAATAGAACCAGAAATAGGGATGATACTAGTGAGCACACACTTGTGATTGTAACATAGACCTCAAATATGTTATGGACTTGTCACGCTCTAGTTGTTTGTAATCTATTTTGTTTTTCCCTTGACAAGTGCAAAATCCCTTTGGGGATATTATTGGTTAAAACTTGATTTTTCATGCAAGTTGTCCGCATGGTTTCTATTCAATTTTTTCAACTTTTTTTTTTTTTTTCATTTAAATTTTAAGATGTTTCTTTTGGGGTGTTGATACAAGCCATGTAGCTGACATATATAGATCTACAAATATTTTTACAAACGCTCGAGGTTCAAAGTTATCACTGGATTTTAGTCATCTTTCAAGAATATTTTTAGAATGAAATCTGGTTAATGAATGAGGTCTGATTAATCTTCAACTTGCCGTCAATGTCGCTTATTATAACACCACCGTAAGAAAAAAAAAAAGCCGCTCTTAGTGATATTTTACAAATCTGGGATTTTCCAACAAATGTAGAAAAAATATGGGCCATCAAGTTATTTCTGGAAGGTTTGTAGTCTGACTAAATCATTACTACTGCAGCTAAAAATAAACATTAGAGGTAAAATAAAATTGATTCCATCATTTTTTTTTGTAAGCAGTAAGAAAAGAATGATATGGTTGATAAAAGATTTTCAATCCGCTTTTTTTATTTTGAAATAACCCAAGCGCAGCTTATTGAAAAGATTCCAAAGTAAAACAAGTTGTGAGATGTTATATTTTAGCATTGTTCAATACTTTAAACTGTGTTTAGTAGTTTGTAACATCTTATATATATATATATATATTGAGCTTTTGATCTATGTTGACCATTGGCTAAAAACATTATAGAGTTGATTTAATCAGGATGATCTTTACTTTCCCAAATTTCTTTTGAAATTTAATATCTATTACCAGGTTTTGTAGCTACAATCTGTACGATGACCAGTTTGTGATAATGATACTCCCCATGTAGCACTGATGTTATAGGCACTTGCCTTCTACTCATAATTAAGAGTATAATTATATATATAGGTTCTAGCAATAAGCATTAACCAAAGGCTTTAAATATTTCTTGTATTAATTATGCTATAGTCGCATCGAAAAACCAATTTCTAACAGACGCATTATCGGATCTTTTTAATGACAACCACTTTCCAACCAATCTCGCAGACAAACGAATACAATCAAGGAATTCAATTTAAAAAAACCAAAATCTGTTAGCTGGTTACATGCCCATTGCAATTTAATTTACACATTCTGAGGCTTTGATAGTTTGGAAGATCATCTACCACTTAGATTTTTTTGCAATTTCATGTGCAACTGTGCCGTTGTAAATAAGTCTATTTCCACGATATAAATGCAAATAAAATGAAAATAAAATAAAAGAGTATTTTTGTTTTGTCCAACGTCATTATTAAAGCGACTCTATTTAAAAGAGCCGAAATCATTCACATCAAAACCATGAGCCTGCAGCGGGATAATAATAAATATACGCAAAGAATAGGCTAAAGAAACCCCCTGATTTGGGAAGGATGGATAGCTGACAAGCGCTAAGACAGTTTGCATCATTCGCAATTCTGTCAAATGCAGTCCTTTTTTTTATCTCGTCATTACTATATTATCACAGTAGGTCGGGCTTTAAAGTCCTGGTAATGAACGCCTAGGACTGGCTGAGATATGCGGCGCATGAGCTAATTTCATAATCATTAGTTATTATCCCGGGAGGAGAGATCCAAAGTAAGCAGTGGTCTGAGGTCATGCTGCATCAATTCAGTCACTGGCAGATCTCATATCGATAATAAATCAAGAAAAAAAAAATCAATTAGTTGAGGCTTTCAAAGTATAGATTGAAAATTTTTAGTTCATTATTCCTTGTTTTGTTGTTGTTTTGTCTTTTGTTTTGTTTTGGTTTTTTTCTGGTTGAAATTATTGTGACATTATTGCTACGGCTCTGGCTTAAAACGATCAACAAAACGTGGTTGGAACATTAACCACTTCAGATCACAAGCTGAGAATCCCCCGCGCTAGTTAAGCTTTTTGGTAGTTCTGAGAATTTTGTTCCAGTATGGCAGATATCATCAGTGAAGGTTTTTCATCCTTTTTGTGGTGTAGGAGTAAGTATCCCGTGGCTAGTACCGCAGTGTCACATTCGTTCTATTATGTGATATCTTGCCGTAATCCTTTCCATTTATCGCAAATATATAACTACATATATAAATGCAAAGAATACCTTTTAATGACATTAACCGGAAAACATTTTTTTTTTTTTTTT
>JAJMRT010000245.1:0-33522 GCA_030558065.1 Geotrichum phurueaensis | reverse complement strand
CAAACAACAACCACAACGACGTCAGTGAAAGGTTTAAACAAGAAAAAACCAACAACCTAACATTGCGAACCCTCTTCATAATCAGGCGGTAAGGTTTTTATTTTTATTATTATTATTATTATTATTATTATTATTATTATTATTATTATTATTATTATTATTATTATTATTATTATTATTATTATTATTATTATTATTAATATCATTAATATCATTATTATCATTATTCTTTTTTCGATAGTTTTTGATTTGGAACTCTCAAACCCCTAGAGGTCAAAAACAATGAACTCAAGACTCACACTACCATATTACAAACTAAGCGAGCTTGAGAACTTTTGCAAGGGAGCGGCAGTCTTTGGAATTTAGATCCTTGGGCATCTAGTTTTAGCTGTTATAAACGGGCCAAACAGAAGAACTATTGTAATTTCAAAAATAAAGCTCTTTATCTATATACGTAAAGTTCTCGACTGAATTTAGTTGTCTCTTCTTTCATCTGTATCCTTCCACTCCTGCTCTCCAGGCCTTATTTCTAAATCTTTCAATCTAAGTTTGAAAATTTTTAAAGCTACCAGAACGAATACCAAAACAAAATTGCCACTTCAATACTCAAAGAATTGAAAAAAAAAAATAGTTATAGCAGGCCTAAAGTTGGTACAGGTTCATTCAAAACTTGCTGGCCCTGCTCTGCAAGTTTACAATCACGACTTCTTTGGCAATTAATTTTGTACCTTTATTCGTGGTCTCCCTCTCTTTTTTATTTTAATTTTTTTTTGAGCCGAGAAAATGCACTTTGCCGCAGGCAGACTATCACAGGGAAACTTACATAAGAATATGTGAATCATTATCACGTGTGTTTATGTTGAAAAGTCACATGTCGTAAATGTTTATTTCTTATTAGTCAGCAGATGTATGATCTGCTGACACAGCAGTTTCTCATATGGTGCTGCTAAAAACGTTTCTTCTTATTCGCTCGAAGTTCTCTAAGCTTGTATTATCGCCAGTATTTTAACACTCACTTACACCCCATCACTATGAGATTCACAGCGATACTTAGAGCTACCCGGCGGACACCAAAGCCCGTGATTCCAATTCTCCCACCCATCCCCCTTTATAGACGTGTTTTGCGAGCCAACAAAAAGTTGGATCCCGATGTACGCGTTCTTGGCGACGAGTACGTCAAAGCTGAGTTTAGAGCTCACAGAAGCGTCGACAACCCATTATACATCGTCGGCTTTTTGACGCAATGGCAGGTAAGTAGCTAGCCGAATATGTGGCATGATTCGTTTTTCATGCTAGGTTTTAAGGTGATACTGTTCCTCGTGCTAACGATTTTGGTAAAAGAATTATGCTGAGCAGATCGAGGGCGACACCTGGAAGACACAAAAGTTGGACATGGAAAAGCTTTCAAAGATGAGCGACGAACAAGTCATTCAGCTGTACGAGTTAATGCAAGCTGCGAATGATGAGACCTCGGAGTACGGTGATGTTTTGGAGGATGCGAAGAAAAAGAAGTAGATTGTTGAACACCGATAGAAAACGAGTGTGTCATTGGTATTGAGTGGAAAAGGCCATAATAAAAACTGAAAGCAGAATTTCAACTATTTGTAAGTAAAGGCTTTTGTATATATTGTTACTGGTAATGTTGAATATGTATGGTAAAATATCAGTTTTTTATTTTAACAATTTAAAAGTAGGATTTTTTTTAAAGCTGAAGTAGAGTAAAGTGAGAATTCCTGATGCCAGAAAATTCAAGCTCATATTATCCAGTTTGTTACTAATTAGACGTTTTAGACATGTTACGATAGGTAATTGAAGAGCTGGATTAAATACTCACAAAGTGTTACTTGGATTTTAACCAAAAAAAAAAAAAAAAAAAAAAAAAAAATACTAATCTCTGTTACAGCTTGAACTACTTGTGTCTGTCAAGCTTGGTTGATACGAAAACGAGCTTGTTTATCGTGAAACATTACTAGGCTGGTCAACTTTCCAGATGACGGAAATGGCTCTCAAATGAGCGTTTCACTGAAAGAAAAAAAACCTACAATAGGCAAAGAGCATCAAATGGTTGGGGGGTTGGGCGCGGGGGAACTGTCAGAACCAAACAGTTTTAAACGTCGATCTTATTGAACTTGGACTTTTGATTTCCGACTTGTTTTTTTTTTTTTTTTTCATTTTCAAATTTCAAAATTTCGTGGGGGTTGGAAATTTTAAAGATGCTGCCAACCCCACAGTTTTGTTTATCCAATAGGTGTGAATATGTTTAATCCAAGCCAATTTAATTAAATGAATTCAATAAATCCAATAACTCCAGTGATTTAAGTAATTTCAATGATTCTGGTGATTTTGATAAATTATGTCTATAAAATACATTTGATAAACTCTGTGAATTTCTTCCTAGCTTTTGTATACCATCTTTAAGAACCCCACACAGTGTGGATAAAAGCTGTGGTCTACTGTTTCTAGCACAACAGCCAACGGTCGTAAAACTAAATACATAGTATATGCAGTGATCAAATATTTGATTCTTAACCAGCACAATACAAATTCAAGTTGGGGGTCATAAAGTGGCAATACTTGCCAGAAATCTTGAGCACCAGAAGTGATTGCGGTTCATCTTTAGAAAGACGGAGCCGTTTCTACGACAACAGCCCGTATGAAACTCAAGAGGAAACTATCAAATGAGTGAAATTTTCATGAAATTTCTGAGTGCAAATCATGTTGTCATGCTATTTAAATTCAGTCGTTAAATTTTTGAAGAATAAAATACCCGTTACTCGCTCCACAAAGTACTCCAAATATATAAAGTCCAAATCAATTCCGCATCTCATTCTCTTTTTTTTCCATCTCTACCCTCTCTAAAAGCCACAATCATAAATTTCTTTATCTCCTAGTCACCATGTCGTACGCTTCATTTACTCCTCGCTCTGCCAGCATCACGTCATTTAAAACCGCCGACGGCAAAAACCTTGCTCTGCACTTTGAAAACGAGCTCAACTACTCAAGACCGGAAAATCAGTTTTTGGGTGAGTCTTCCAACGTTTTCAATAGCAACAACATTAATTACTAACTCATAATTTCCAGGTGCATCGATCGGTCGTGTTGCTAACCGCATATACGGTAAAGAGATTGAGGTCGCTGGTAAGACTTGGCCTCTAAATTATAATAAAGAGCATGAAGTCACCCTCCATGGTGGTGTCAAGGGCTGGGACAAAGCGTGAGTTTTTTTTTTTGTTTTCTTTTGTTTTTTGTTTATCCTTTCGCGCTCCTGGAGCATTTTATCCTTCGGATAAATTTCACCGGGTGATGTTGATCACTTCACCATCCTCAAGGCAATATAAACCATGTGTACACTCTGCTAACACTCCCCACAAGTGACTGGAAGGGCGGCGAAACCAAAACAGTCGACGGTAAAGAGGTCACTGTTTTCACCCACTATTCACCCCATCTTGATCAGGGATTCCCTGGCTCTGTCGACGCCAAGGTCACTTACACTTCCTACAAGCAAGTGGACCCTACAGACAATATTGAGAAAGTCTATCTGGAGCTTGACTACGAGGCCGTCATTGCTGAGGATTCTCCCGTCGACGAGACTGTTGTTTCTCTGACCAACCACAACTTTTTCAACACCTCTGAGGCTGGTGTGACTAACGTTGGCTCGCAACTTAAAGTCTTTTCTAACCAGACTATTCTCCACGACGAGCAGACTCTTGCGCCTACCGGTCAAATTGCCGCTCACCCCGACATTCCCGCGGATCTTGATTTTTTCACTCTCACACCTACCTCACCCGAGATCGATCACGCCTTCTTTGCTGAAGAGTCTCCCGAGTTCCGTGGCCTTGACACCCGCGAGTACCGCCCTGTTAAACCCCACGTTCACATTTTCAACCCCGAGACGAAGATCAACGTTGTTGTTGGTTCCACCGAGCCCGTCTTCCAGGTTTACACTGGCAAGTTCATGAACATTCCTCTTCTTCCTGGCGAGACTCGTACTTTTGAGAAGAATAGCTGCATTGCCTGTGAGCCTGCTCGCCCCACCAACGCTGCTAAGACCCCTCAGTGGAAGAACTGGGTTTTGCTCAAGAAGGGCGAGAAGTACGGCTCAAAGACTGTGTACACCAACTGGGTCTCCAAATAAGTCTCCAAATAGGTACCAATTTTTTCTTTTTAAGCTAATGACTATTTTATGTAATGAAAAAGCTAAAACTACAATATATTCAAGTTTTCAATTCATCTTAACTGGAAAATCAGCTAATTGCGGAGTGATGATCAGGTATTTACCTTTAGAACAGATTCTTTAGCAGCCTGGGGAAGTTGATGGGTTAGGTGAGACTTTTTTCAAAAAAAAAACTTCAACCCGAAAATCCTAAAATCTGTATAGCAAAGCCTTGTGACCTGATTCAAGTACAAGCCTATACCCACATATGGCTTCTACAGAAGGCGTTCGATAGACAGATCTTTCTCTCTTTTAGCATATAATGTTTACAATCAGATTGCTACGAACACATACAGCCGTAATGCTGATGCAGGTGCGGTCCGCGCGGGTCGCGCCCTTTGCGTCAACAGCTCTGCGGGCTACAAAAATGGCAGCCGACGCGGACTGGCAATCCTTTAACCAAAACACAAAGAAGCCAAAATCGTCTGACTCAGCTCGTTTAAGGCTGCACCAGAGAGACTTTCCGCAATTGGAATCAGACATTCAGGTTGAAAAACTGAGACAAGCGCTTATCAGAAGCGATATTGATGAAGCGCTACCCCTCTACCGGACTCTGCGGGATCGCCGGGCACTAAGAGCGGCAAAAACAACGGAACAAAGAGAGAAGCCAATAGAATTGGCATTGGTGGAACCAAATACAATAGCTGCAGATGGGGTGTGTAGTGTATTGTTGCAGGAGCTGCATACAGGGCTGCGGCTCACACAAGCGGAGCTTAACCGACTGCGATTTCGCGGCAGCGTTACCGAGAAAGCAGAGTGGAAAGCCCGCCGCACAGGGTTACTGGCAGTATGTGCTGAAGTTGCTGACGATATTTTTTTTGGCCGCATTCCCTGCCGAAACTGGGGCTTGATGCACTTGCTAACTGCGCATCTCACGGCCAAGGAACCGAAGACCGGCACTGCGCTCTGGCGGCGGTTGATTGAAGAAGACTCTAACTGCCGCGAAATGGCGCTCTCTCCGCAAGTTGTTGGTAGCGCAATCCCCCTTCTTCACGCTGCAGGCGAGCCGCTGACGGAAATTGAGAAAGTTTACGAGGAAGCGTGTGCTCGGGAGGAGAAACTTAAGGCCCCGTCCTCGTCGAATCTTGCATTGGCGATGGTCCCCGTGTACTTTCACTATGGCCAGGTGCCTGCTGCTCTTCAGATATTTGAGCGGCTGGTTTCCGACAAAAAGAACGGACTGACAGATGCTGGTGCCCAAATGCTTTATAACTATGTAATTGGCCGCTGCGAGGAGCTGGATGCTGTTGCTGCCATTATTGATACTGTTTTTGCAGGCACGGCGCCCTTTGCCATTACTGTTCATCCAGTGGAGTTTTCGCGGTTTTTGCGGCGGTTTGCGCAACACACAGGCAACAATATAGAAGCGGTACAGACGTTATGGGAGAAGTATATGCAGCACATCCCCGCGACGGAGCCCGAGTGGCGTACTATGGTGGCGACTAAAGCATTAATTGACGTTGTCATTGATGTGCATCCCGTCGCTACCCCTGAAGCCGTCGCCCTGTTACACAGACTGATCAAATCGTATGCAAATGCACGCTCTGCTAGAGGTCCTGGCCCCGAATTTGTTATTGCGCTACTGCTGCGCTTTAACAACTGGTGTGACCGTGACGTGACGCTTTCGCTAGTTGACCTATTTCGTGCTTATGATCTACGTGTCGGTTCTACTGCGGCCCGAGCTGTGCTTATGTCATTTAAGGGTATCGAGGTTGACCTTGCGCTTATCCGCAAGTACTGGCAGATTATTGCGACACCACCTTCAAAAAACCGAAAACCTAAGACTAGCGGTGGCAACAAGGGCTCTGTAACTGTGGCTCTGACAAGTGCAGATATTGACGCACTTTGGAAATGTACCATTCAAAGTGACCGCCCCGAGCGCATTGTATTATTTGAAGATATATTCAGAGAGGTGCTGAGCGCTGGCTCCGCTCGTTTTCCCGACGCCGAGTTAATCGCCTTCTACAAAATCATCAGAAAAAAGGACTACAGTCGCCTTTCTCTTTTGGAAGGGATTCTTGAACAAAGCAACATAGTTGTGAACTCAAAGAAGAATGTAGTTCACCGATCAGTCTTTTCTGACTAGGTATGATTATACCTGAGTTCATGTGTCCCTTTTTCAAATCCCCGCCGTCCAATCTGTGATTTTATCTCATCATGTAAATAGCCACCCTTTTCATTGTAAATAGTTCATACTAGTCTTAGCCATGATATTCTAGTTTTTTTCACATGCCATGGAGGTTGTATTTTTTTTTTTTTCCTTCATTACCCATAGCACTGCGTATGGATTCCGTTCAATGCCTTGCTTTCTAACAGCCGTGAAACTGCGCACTGTTTCTTATTTGGGCGACCTTTTCTGCAGCTGCTGCCCAGACTTTTTGTTTTGGCGTCAGCCCCGTAGGTTTGTCGCTAAGAAATTACTAGCCAAATAAAACGAAG
This sequence comes from Geotrichum phurueaensis, assembly GCA_030558065.1. Lineage (NCBI taxonomy): Eukaryota > Fungi > Ascomycota > Dipodascomycetes > Dipodascales > Dipodascaceae > Geotrichum > Geotrichum phurueaensis. The sequence goes on along the minus strand of JAJMRT010000245.1, from coordinate 26,870 downwards.
TTTTACTGGCTTTACTGCTCCTCCTCCTCTTTTTTTTTTTTTTTTTTTCCCTTTCTTCCACTTCATTCTCTTTTGCAATTTCTTTATATCTTGATTTCACTCTGCCAGTAGTTGGACTTGAGCAGGTTGATATAATTCTTAATTTGCGTTACCCAAGAACTCTCAATTTTGGCCCCACCACCCTTGCCTAACTCCCACCGTCAACTATTGAAACGAAAACCACATACAATCATTATATTCCTCCACTTTATATCAATGGGATCCTGTTTATCAAAAGACAAACCCTCATACAAAGGCAGCACGCGGCCAGTGGGCAGTCAAAATAGTGGTAATCGTGCCAATGCAGTAAATAAGCAAACACAGTCTAGCAATGGAGCAGGCCGTAAACTCGGCACCGCTGGCGCTGGACCGGCTACTGCCACCAAGGCCAAAAATCAACCGTCACCATTTTCTGGTCAGGGCCGCGTGCTGTCTGATGGCGAGCGCCCTGACACTAGAAGCGGCGCTCGTGGTGAAGATGCTGTAGATGACCCTCGCGAAGCAGCCGCCCGAGCTGCTCAGGTAAGTTGATACTGAATAGATTCTAGAGGTCTTTCAGCACTTAGTCTAGTGTTTAGAAAGTCTTTAATTTTATATGCAATACTAACTGTTGACCTTTTTGTTTCTCTTCCTCTTATAATGACAGGCACGATTGGATGCTGCAAAGAGTAAAAAAGGAACAGGAAAACTTGGAAAGAAGCTTGGTGAGGAACGTCAGAAGAACATGACGACGCTATTGGCAGAATCCGCTGCGGATACCAGGAGGAATGAACCGCTCATCTACGATTAAAACCTTTTTTCCTTCAAAAGTTTTTGTTCCCGAAGGTGGATCTGGGCTCGAGGTGATGTGATGGTAGCCCCGTAGGGAAGAAGACACTGGGATTGATAGAGCAGTAACATTAATTTTCAAAGCAAGTGGGAGAAGTGGTGTGACAAACGCGATTGACAACGGCTGGTTTAGCAAACCAGCGTAGGAGCGTGCATCGATAATACAAGTATAGATTTTTTTCCCTGTCTATTTTTTAAGTTCATAGGCTCTTCAAAAGAGAGCTAAGCTGATTACTTCTGAGCGCTGTTGGATAACACCCCAGTCAAAATGTTGACGACCCATAAGCGAGTTCAACCACAAGAACACAGTTTCAAACACAATTAATGTCATGATTACCAACAGCAGCCTCGTCAGTGAACTCTTAATGTTGCGTCAATTTCTAGGCGTCAACCTCTGCACTCATTTTTTTTTTCGGACGGTTTTTATTATTATTTTTCTTTCTTTCTTGAAGATATATATATTTTATTGTAATTATATTTTGATTTTATATCTCTACATTCTTTTTCCGGTGATTTCTCAAGCAATTGACAGCCCAAAGACTTATCTCACTTTCGCCGTTAATCTTTTTTAATTCAACCCAATTGTTTTCTTTTCATATTTTTGTTTCTGGATCAATACTCTTTTGCTCAATTAGTCTTAATTAACATTTAAAATGAGAATCAAATCAAGTCTTTACTGGAAAGACAAGTATCGACGCGCGTCGGTAAAGGCACAGGTTAAAATAATTGACCCTTTGCTTATTTCTTGTCCATTTACTTTGACTCGTCGGATTGAATGGGATAGCTTGTGTATGCCCATCAGATGTATGTGTTACTAGATATGGCGATTTTCGTTTCTCGCATATGGCCCAGCATTTTACTGATACAACTGAAATAGATTCAGCGACTACCCACGACTCAGTGTTTGAATCAACCGTATATGCACCGTTAGCAGATGCAAGGTACAATTCAACACGGCTAGTATTTAAGCCACGCTATCAGCGCAAGCTTGCTGCTGCAAACGCTGCCGCTGCTAGAAAGAGAAGAAGGCAAAAGGCCAAATCTAGGGCCATCTACGCAAAAAGCTCGGTCAGGTTAGATCCTCGGAGCGTGCAGCCCACTGTGACTGAGCTGATGTCACTGGATAGCTGCACCGCAAGCCACAGTTACAAACAAGAGATTGGTGGTCTGACCGGCTGCACACTTGTGGCGGCTGAAGATCTTGCACAAAACATTAAGAAGCATGTTAAGTTTGCAGGGTCTCAGACGGTCTCTGCGACTGCAACACTTGTTGGTGCCCCGATCTCTGTCACTGACGCTAGGACCTCCCAGACTATAAAAATGGCCGGTCTGCCACCGTACTTGCTAAAAAAGCATCGTCATGGTTTAGTCCGGAACAACTCGCACCACTGCTACCAGCGGCACCAAAAACAGCACAAGCACAACTTTAACTATCACACTTACAGTGTTAGACCTGCTTTCTTTCCAATTGTGAAAAAAAAGAGCAAGCCTTTGAAGATATTGGAATCCGAAAATGATAGAGAATTCTTGCCCGCGTTTGAAACACTCTCTGTTACTACTGAGACATCACCCTCTACAGAGGTGTCCATTGAGATGGCAGCAAAAACGAGAACCGCTTGCACAGATACTAATGCGCAGGCCAAAAATAGGCAAAAAAGAAAAAGACTTGCACATATTATTGCTTCTCCCGTGCTGGCCCTTTCGCCTGTTTTTAAGCGGGCCGGCAAACGTGTACGGAATCATGATGCCAAGAAGCATCATCTATTTCAGCAAAAACAACATGCACAAAAGACGCCACGGCCTGTATCCATACAAGTACTTGAGCCTCACATTACTTGTACTGAAACTTTAGACGTCATTTCTGACCAAGAGAGCTCAGGTAAAAATCATGAATACAAAGTTGATAACAAGTCGGACAAACTCTTGCCCTTAGTGGCCCTTGTTACTCCCTACCTCCAGACCTATCTGGACGATGTGCCTATAAATTCTTACACAAGTGTGGATGCAGCTACAAACCACAAATCACGTCTTGAAACGCTTTTGGAGGAGCAGGCTGACACCCCCTCAACGGCGGTCAACGCGCTCGTTATTGATCATTTGTTGCTCAATTTTGGCAAGCTTCAAGTCAATGAGCCTGCCCAAATCGCACTATCAGAAGAAACTTCAATGCCGGTAAAACAATTGAATCAGCATCTTCAGGTAAACAACTGGGAAACTCCCAATTTTCTCCAAGGCAATAGCGACGACACGAACGTTGGTGAAGTGCCCAGCCGAGCCCACAGTCAAGCGCAGCTCGAGCACTTGGCGCCAACCTCGTTTTCGTCGGCATGCAGCACAAAATATTTGCCGTCAGCAGCGCTGCTCTCGTCAAACCTCGCTGCTCTTAAGCTTGACGAGGATCTGGGGTATAGTAGCGCCAGCACCTCGCCCTACGAGGATGTTGAATTTTTGTGGTAGGAAATGAATGATGCAGAGCTTTAAGTAACAATACGTAGAATAAGTTTTAACTACGCTTGCTTTTATCCAACGAGATAAGGAGCGCACTTTTGCACTTGTAAAAAAAAAAGTGTTAGGTTCATGTTCAATTAATTCCTCGTTTTTCATTGCTTTTATTAGTCATTATATTCATGTTTACAAATACAGGATGAAAGTGCTTATGAAAGGCCCAATACACAAACTTATTTGATAGTGTACCGTCCCGAGGGTGCTCTGCTCTCTGAATGAGCGGCCTCTTCCATTCCCGCAATGAGTAGCGCTGCCAACTCCTTTCGTGCATTGGCAACAGAGAGTTCTGTCTGGCCCTCAATAAGCAAGTACAATTTTCTTTCCTCTCCCTCGCTGGGTTCCTTTCCGGGAGAATAATACTGGCCCTTGGTTGTAATCGAAGTCGAGTTTGCCTCAATAATTTTGGTGATATTGGAATTGTTGGTGACTTTCCATCTAGCCTGTTGTGGGTAGTCGTTGATTTCCAACGTGGTGTGGAAAGCACTTGTATCGGGGCCATGATTGTCAGGTGCCGCACCAGCACGAAGAACACCATTCCGCTTGGACATTTTTTCAAGCGTGGAGGCATGATGCCCTTGTTTGACAACAGTAGGCGCAATAGAATACAAAGAGTGGAGCGACTCTTCACTCTTACCAACATCTGAAGAGTCTTCGTTATCGTCATTGACTGTCTCTTTCCCATCGTCCTGACCATAAGCTTTGCGCTCCAACTTCATTGCAGTATCTCTAGCTTCATCCAGCTTTTCTAAACCTTTACCACCGAATCCAGAAGACACATACTTTTCCTTGCCCTCTTTAACCTTGACCATGAATTTGTCAACTATTTCTTGCAACTTTTCGGGCACGTCCACTTTGGAAAGTTTAAGAGCTTTGGCAATATCGACGGCAGCTCTATCTTGGCTAGGTTCGACAAAAGTAACAGCTGTACCAGTATTTCCAGCTCTTCCTGTTCTTCCCACTCTGTGAACGTAGTCTTCCATATGGTTTGGTGCGTCGTAGTTGACAACCAGTTTTAACTGTTTAACATCCAGCCCTCTGGCTGCAATAGATGTAGCAATCAACAATGAGGTCACTCCGCTCTTAAAATCTGCAATTGCAGAATCACGATCAATCTGATCTTTGCCACCATGAATAGAAAGACATGGGTAACCTCTCTGTATGAGATCTTTTAATAGTAAGTCCGCCGACTCCTGACGATCCACAAAAATAAGGGCGCGAGATTCAGAGAAATTGTTATAGAAGTCGCCAAGAAGCTCTAACAACCGGGTAAATTTGGTTTCGTCGGTACGGACCTCTACAATCTGTGTGATCTCAGGTGCCACAACACTTCTGGCGCCAACAATAATCTCAATCGCCTTTTTTAATGTTTTGCGAGCAAGCGTTTCCATTTGCCTCGGGAATGTTGCGCTGAAAAGTACTGTTTGTCTATCAGGTCTGATGTTATTGATAATTTTCATAACCTGAGGCTCGAAACCCATATCAAACATTCTGTCAGCTTCATCTAGTACCAAATAAGTGACGCGGTGGAGATTAATGACTCGACCTGCATTAGCAGCAAGCAAATCAATCATTCTTCCAGGAGTGCACACCACAATCTCAGCACCACGTTTCAAGTCTGCAATCTGGTCCTTAATAGGAGAGCCACCGTAAGCACAAACTGCTCGCAAGTTCAAAGCTTTTAAAAAGGGTTTACATTCGCGATAAATCTGGACGGCAAGCTCGCGAGTAGGAGTCATAACCAACGCCATAGGACCTTCATGTTTAAGCAGAGGACGCTGGTCTTTGATCTGACGAAATAGCGGGAGTAGGAACGCCATAGTCTTACCACTGCCAGTCTTGGCCACACCAATAACATCTCTTCCAGACATGATTGAAGGGATGGCCTGTGCCTGAATAGATGAAGGTTTCTCATAACCTAGACTGTTAATTACATTCATAGTAGGCACTGGCAGGCCAAATTGAGACCACTTGAGAACTGGTTTAGGGCAATTGAGACCCCGAATCTTGATACCATCAAGCTCTAATCTCATCATATCGGTTTCTTCGTCAGTCATTGCCGCAACTTCAGGTGGTTCAACGTAAAACGTTTTCCTGAATGGCTCGTAATTCATTTTCGAGTGATCGACAATAGGAATATCCTTCCGCTTCTTTTTTTCAAGTTGAGCCTTAAATTCCTCAGGGTTGTTTTCAAATTCGTCGAGTGTGTCGTTGCTGCTTCTTTCATTTTCTTCATCCATGATAATGTCAGGTAAAAAGGACGAAGTCGCCGAAGGAGTAGCGTCGTTAGTTTCCATGGCGCTCATAAAAGCATCTAATGGATCTATCTCTTCTTCAACAGACTGTGCTTCATTCATTACTGTATCATCACCATTAGATTTGAGTTTAATAATTCCTTTCGGTACTACTGGGCTTGTGGTGTCTTCAAATCCCAGATTGATATTACTCGGATTTTTGATAGCGCCAAGTCGAAACTTTGGAACAGATGCACTTTTAGACACTAAAATAAATATGTCAGTACCAGAAAGATGGAATAATAAAGTTTCAAAAAACTTACTTGTTAGAGGTTTGAAAATATTCTTCTTAAGGGTTTTGTCAGTATCAGTATTTCTCAAATTTGAGCCAGAGTCTGAAGGTGTTATTGTACTACTTCCCTTTGAAACTGTGTCAGATGCTGGTGATACTGACTTGCTGTCAGCTTCAGCTTTAGCTTTTTCTTGGGCTTTTTTGAGCTTCCATTGTTCTAATCGTTCCATTCGTTTGCGCTTCTTTTCTTCGTCAAGCTCTGCTTGAGACTGAAATCAAAGTTAGATACGCGTCTTCGCAACTTAATAATGGCTAAAGAATACTTACAGTTTTAGAAGTGGACGTTCCTGTTTCAAAAGATGGGTTCTGATCACTTGTGGGCCTAGCTTCTTGCGCTTCAACAGAATTGGCGTTAGTTCTATTGAGATTAGATAGGGTAGGTTCTTTGGGTTCAGCTGAAGATTTAGAAATACTAGCATATTTCCTGTCGTGTTCATCCGCTCTGTGATTACTGGAGTTCAATCTATGGCTGTCGGAACCTCGATGCCTATTAAAAGTTAGCAAATTGCCTATTGACAATGTTGAAAGAAAAACTTACCTAGGACTGCGGCTTCGTCTGAAATCTCTATCATACTCTCTGCGATCTCTGTCGTGTTCCCTGGCGCTCTTTGAAGATCTGGAATCATAACTGCTTTTGTGCCGTGATCGATCTTTGCCATAATAACTGTCATAACCGCGGTCTTTGTCTCGTCTTCGATCAGAATCTCGGTCTCTCCTGTCAGAATCTCGGTCTCGCCAACTGCTGCGACTATATTCATCCCTAGAGCTTCTATAAGATGAAGACCTATATGATGAGCCTCGTTCTCGGGTAGGTGATCTTGACGACATGTGGTTTATTTAAACGTTGTGGCGATAATAAAACTATAATCGTGTGAATGCAAATGGGATATTGGGAGGTTTCAGTTTTTTTTCTTTTATACTAATAATTGTAAAGCTTCTTAACGAAATATATCACGTGAAAATAAGCTTTAAACGATTTTGCGTTCAAAAAACAAAGCCTAAGTCTGAAAACATATTGAATTGAATTGTAATTTTTTATTTTTGCTTACTTAGCTTTATATGCTGTTTAATGTAGATGATATAGTCACCTACTTCCTCCCTCATCCCAGGATTTTGCTCCTTATTAGAGCAAAATCTCAGTTGCTCAACGTCCCTCTGGTACCTCTCGGTGTCAAACTTTACCCAACTCTACCTGTCGCAACTGATGGCAGTTACTTTGCTCAGGGAGTGCTCTTCCATATTGACTATACGTGATCTTACTCTCCTAGACCAAAACCACTTTGTAAATTTCTTACTGGCCATCGCTTTGTAAGTATTGTCGCATTTCGTCTTTCTTTCTTTAGGTGTGGTCAGCTCAACCGTTTTTAACCCTGACCGTCGTATCAATTCTATTGCTTCGGATTCTGAAAAGGTATTTAACTGATGTTTTAAATTCGCACATAAGTTTTCACAGAAAAGATTATTCTTTTTTATTTTGTTATCATTAGGGATCTATTAGTCCTACATAACCAAATATGAATTAAAAACTCAAGTCTTTGATCAAGTCCCAACCTATTTCGTCAGCCTATGCTGGCCTTGCAGTTTCTAGTAAAGTCCCCAATGGCTGTTTCGTCACTTTTGTTCTCATGTGGTAGGATTTTGGTCAGTCGCGTACCAACCCATTTAGCGCTGCCTCAGATCTTTAAAAAAGTTTGAAGCTATTGTAGGTATACCTTATTATGACCTTTGGCTGTAAAACATTTTTTGTTTGTAGCTTGTGGCCCTGAAATTGTATTGTTGTGCAAGGTCTTTATTGCTCTATTTGGTTGTGCTCAGTCTTACGACAAATACTTTTTTCATAGCCTAGAGCCTCTTTGATGTATTCAACAGTGACACTAGAGCCGGGTTCAGGAACACCCCTAAAAGTAATCTTTTTTTTAATGTCATTTTCTTGAAGTGTTTGACGACGATATGTTGTATGGACTCAAACTCACCGCATTTGCAACTGTAGTCGTATTTGGGGACTCCCCCTCTCCCCTCTCTCTTCTGCAGATATTCATCAAGTATCCATTGCCTGTTCAAAATTATGTTGATTGGCTCAATATTTTACAGGAAAATTCTCAAATGCTTTCGTAGTGACTAGATTCTTCATGTTGGTTGTTGTCTTCCTCGGTGATCTCTTTTTTTTTTCAGTTCGCGGCTTTGGTTGCCATAAACTTCTCACATCCTTCTCGCCATTTATTCTTTAGGATTATTTTGTTATATCTTATTTTGACTCTCAGTGCTTTCCAATATTCTGAAGCAGACTCCACGCCATTTTTACTCGGGATATATACAGTTTTCTTAGTTCTCAGTTTTTAAGCAACAGTTCACACTCGTTGTAAATAATTGTCACGTGAGAGCTTTGAGAACGTGATCACTGAGTTTAGATCCTAAGGAGTGCAGCCTAGATTGAGTAATGAAACTATTTTTGACAGTTTAGTTGGCTTCTATAATCACTCGCTGTAGCTCTCCTCTTCTACATAGCGCGTGGTTGTAGAGGTTTCTGCTAAGTAGTGGCGGTTGTAAGTAGTGGAACTAGTGGTTTAGTGGCAAGAGCTCAGCTGTTGGTGGAGCATTTTTGCTCTTAGTGTCGTGTAGTCTTTGTGCTATGCCGGTTCTCTAGATCCTAGTAAATTTCTATCATCAGCCTCTTCGGGAAGGGGAATATTCTTTTTTGCTCGTAGACTTGTGGTTCTACCACTTTAAGGTAACTGCTCTGCTCTGTAACTCCGCAAACTGTTTACTTTTTCTCTTATGTAATCCTACGCGTTATGCCTTCTGTGCTGAGACTTATTCTTTTGTGCAGCCCAGGGATATGGTACGGCAGCTGGGCTTTGGCCAGTCTGTCATGACACACAATCGTTGCTTCACTGCTAAATAAAAAAGAAATAACCACCATCAATCAGTAAATTAAAATATGTGCCAGTTCAGATTGATTGTTAGTCAGTTCATATTGAAAACTTGCTCCTATCTATCCAATGAGAGAGATCTTTTCGTCCGTTTCATTTTTGAAGGTCGGTGGCCACCACGGACTCATTGTGTCAAAATTTATTTCGTGTCATGTACATATAACTCAGTGCTCTCTCTCTCTCTCTCTCTATTCTTTATCTAACCGAAAACTTTCAGAAGCCCTGGTTTCCATCATTCCAAATTTAATTTGGAGAGTCTTTGACTATGACTATTTGACATGATTATATCTCTCAGACAAAAAAAAAAGCTTATTACAGTTTGCTTCTTTGCAATTTACTTACTTGAAATTTGAATTAAAGCCACTTTCCTGTAAATTTTCAAGCCTAACTAAACTGAAACTCTTGAAACACAATATTTTAATAATAAAAAGGAAAATTCTCTTAAATGCATTACAAAAACAAATATTTCAATTTAGACTAATAAACTGATCATGATAAATAACAAGGACAATCATTAACATGTTAGTTCTTCTCATCGGTGGCAGAGCCATGCTCTTCAACGCTTTCGCCACTTTCAATACCAGGGATAACTGACATAGAGGTAGGGCCAGAAAAGTTTTTGTAGCCATAAACCACGTACCAGATAGCAGCGATAGCAAAAAATCCCATGAAAACGACAGAAGCGTAATTCATAGTTTGAGGACTCACGGGAATAGCAATAGGCATGCAGAATAGGACAACTGCAAAGCAAATCCAAATTGAGGTGACAATGTTGGCAAAGTAACCAAGGAAGTTTCCAAGAAAAAACGGCGCGTTCTGAACTTGGCGGCGTTTATTAATGAGAGAAATGAAAATAGGCAGAGCGTAAGAAGCAGAAAGGCAAATAGTAGCAACACCAGTAAAGGCATTGAATGCAGCGGAAGAACCAAAAAAGATGAGTCCAAGCAAGGAGCAGACAGCAGTACACAAAAGAAGGGCGCACACGGGAAGTTCCAACTTCTGGTCGACACGAGACCAGATCTTAGAACCAGGAATAGCACCGTCACGAGCAAACGCATAGGTACATCTAGAAGCAGCAGTGAGAGAACCAGTTCCAGCAAATCCAAGAATACCGAGTAGAAGAAATAAAAGACCAAAACCACCGCCCGGGGTGCCGGTTGCATGCATGAAAATAGCGCCAATAGGCATACCACTGGGAAGCTCAAGCAACTCAGGAACGTTAGGAAGAACAAAAAGAACAGGAAGTAAAAAGACAATACCCGTGACACCAGCAGCAGCAACAGAGAGAACCATTCCTTTGGGAACTTCGCGTTCAGGGTTTTGAACTTCTTCACACATAGCAGCGACCATGCCGTAACCGGTCAAAGTATAAGCGGCTTGGAGAAGGCCGACAAAAAAAGCCCAGCCAGGAGCCCATCCGGAAGCTGAGGCATCGTAGTGACCGAGAACATATCCGGCGCTGTGACGAGTGGGAGTCATGACACTGAGAACAATTAAAATGATGATGACCGAAGCGCCAGTCCACCACACACACACAGTGTTAATGAGGTTAAGAAATTTGGAGCCAAACAAGTTGACAAGAGTACAAGCAAGCATGACAGCCCAATACATCAAAACAGTGTGCCAGGCAGTAGGAACATAGTCTGGTCTCCACAGCGTGATGGCGGAAAGAATGAGCTGACCACCCGAAAAGTTGATAGAGGTAGTGACAGTCCAATTTCCAACGAGGGTCAACCAGCCCGTAGTCCATGCATTAATTGGCGCCCATTTCTTTGATGAAAGCATAGCACTCCAGTAGTAAACACCTCCAGATGTGGGGTAAACGGAGCAAATCTCGGCGAGAGAAGCGGCGATGCAAAGAGAAATTAGTGAGACCAAAACCCAGCCCCAGATAATTGTGACACACTGGCCATCGGTGAGACCAGTCACCATTGTTGTTGAAAGACCAAAAGGCGCTGCCATGATAGCAAAACTCAAGCCAAGAATTGACATCATCGATAGTTTTCTAGGCAACTCTTGCTTGTAGCCGAGTTGAGCAAGCTGGTCCTCTTCTTTGGCCTGAGCACTACTGACTGTAACACTCCTTTCAATATCCATATTTAATAATGCTTTTTTTGTTTTTGTAACGACACTGTCGAAAGGGTAGTGAATGAAAAAATAAAATTGAAATATAGAAAATATTTAAAATAAAGAAAGGGAAACGTTTTAATTTATATTTCCATTCATTATTTCAAAAAAAAAAAAAAAAAAAAAATTTAAAAAGGCCATTGGAAGGTACCAAAGGTACTAAACAAATAGAAAAGTTAATAAGTAAATATATGAAGAAATAATAATAGAAAGAATTATGATATAATAAATGTAATAAAAAAGAAAAGCTTAAAGTCTCATCATAGCGTAAAGGCAGGCAAAAAACAAAAGTTTGGGCTGGATTTAAAAAAGCTAATCGATAAGATGTAATCATCTACCTATCATTGTGAAAGGTCATATCAAAACCTGTGTCGTTCCGAGGTATTTTGAAACAGGGTGAATACTATTATCTACAGGGGAATGGTTGCAAAAAAACTATAATTGATAATTTACTCGGGAAAATGCGTGGTTTTAAAAAATCTTGACCAACAGGAGTATTTGAAAAGCCAATGATTGACAGTTTAAAAGAACCTAGTGCTTTTTATATTCTTTGTGTATTCATCAACTTATTTTACCCGCTATTACCAAATTCGAGCCACGTAATCTATCCTACAAGAAGGTTTAGCGCTCTAAAACCTTTTATCAAAACTCTCAAAGTCAGTAAGCGGTAAAATCATGAGACTTTTGAAATGCTGAATCTCAAATATCAGCATAGGAAAGCCATATAAAAACATCAGACAGAAACTGGGCTAAATAATCTGAATTTGATGTTTAGACACCAGTGGAGAAAGAAAAAAAAAAAAAAAAAAAAAAAAAAAAAACATAAATAAATAAAACAGTTCCGCTGTTTTGACATCGGAGGTTGGCTACCCTTTTGGAAGTTGATGTTTAACGAAACTTACCTGTTTTGGCTATAATCTGCGGCAGATGGGGGTTGACGCGCTAAGCTTTTACACTAAAAAATTAAAGTAAGCAGTCATCAGCCCAAAAAAGGTTAATGAAATCCGTGTCGGTGTTAACGCCCGATATGCTCTTTTTTTTTTTTTTTTTTCAAAAGTGCCTCTTCAGCTAGATCCACACTACCTTTTCTCATCTAGCTTATCATATTTCAAAAAAAAAAAAATTGGTTTCCTAGCTTGCTATTTTTTTTGTTTCTATATGTATGGTGTTTGTCGATAATGTAGGCAGTCTTATCGCGGCCAAATCTTTGCCCAATGATGTCAGTATCTCACTGTTCACAGATGCAACATCTTCAACTCACTGTAAAAGGGTTTTAAAGCGTTCACACTACGTATCAACCAAAACATTACTTATCGGATAGGCTTAACTGGCATATTTTGCCTACTATTCACAGAATTAAATGATAAATTGTCGACTAAGCTCATTCTCTTGAGACTCTGAATGATAGTCCTCCGTTAAAAAATCTAACTATTTTAACTTAATGTAAAACACGCATAAAAGCTCACTGTTTTCAGCATTTTCAGATTTTTGACAAATTTTAGTCAAAATGCAAAGTTTATTTTACTCCTCACGCTTTTGAACTTAAATCTCAGCTTCTCTAAATCACTGAGTATCAATTTTTGAAAATTTTCTTAATAATCTTTTATTCTAATTTTTTGCTTTGAATTTTTCTGGGGATACATTAGTAAACAGGTATTGAGTGTAACGGTTTTATTGTGCTACGACGATAAAAGATTTTTTCGAACATCTGATTCTAAATTTACTCTATCATTAACATATCTCAGCCAATAACATGCTATATTTGGTAGCACTAGATGGAATTCAGGAGAGAAAAAAACCACGCTACTGAAAATGTAAAAATCAATAATAATGACCAATCCCTGGCTTCTAAGCACCGACGGCACATACCTTTGGCTCTTAATAGAATCTGTTATTTTTTTTTGTTCAATGATAGTGATACAATACAAAGTAAACAATTCAGTTTGCCATCCGCATAGAGGTTTGTTTTTCATTAAATCGTAAATCTATAACACTCACCAACTAATGCTTGACACATACTAGTAAATCACATTTATTTGATTCCATTTTTTATACTTAACATGGACCAGGAAACTTTTACTAAAAAAAAAGTATTGTATTTTTTTATTTTTTTTGTTTCTCCTTATTTTAGAATACATTTTCATATATTTATTATTTAGAAATATCAGTTTTTTATACTAATTGGAAGTTGAATAATATTGACGTCAAACATAAAATCAGACTAGTGGTTGCATTTACTAATTCCCATCATTTTAATACTACTTTTCATGGTCATTTTGAGGAAAAGAAAGTCCAATAAAGAATAAATGAAAATGAAATCACTTTAACAAATAATATTCTAATTTTACATTTGCTTAATTCTAAATGGAAAACGATAAAGTTTTACTTAGGTAAAAATAAAATGGAGAAGTAAACATTCCACTTCGTTGAGGCTGCAATTCAAATGACACTGTTTGTTTCCACTTTTGGTTTGCTTTTTTTGGAAAGAAAAAGAATATATAGTATATAAGCTTGATTGTTTCCATTTCTTCTTAGTAGGACTAACCATACCTTTTTTTTTTTTTTTTAACTTACACAAGAGCAGCGAAACAACAACAAAGGAAAAAAAAAAAAAAAAAAAGCGATATCAAATTGATCGTTAAAAACCATATTATTTTATCATTACAAATTATCAAATAAATTGCTTTTTGTAACAAAAAGTTATTCTTAAACATTTTTTTTTTGCATAAAATTATGCCGAAAAGTTTTCTTTAGTTATGGCCACCGAATGTCGAAAATTGAAACTTTTGGTTTTAATTTCTCGTTCGTGTTACACAAATAATATTGATCTAGCTCAGCGGTTAGGGTTAACCAATGATTCAACTAGAATATTTTAATCCGATTTTAAAAACACTATATTTATTTTATTATCTTTCCAGTGTTATGTGAGATAATATTGTTTTTACAGTTGCAAAGTGATTATAATAAAGGTGTGAAGAGAAACTTTTATACTTTGTTAGATTAACGTCTAACAAAGGAAGCTGATTGGATATTAATCTATGGAGTAAGAGAGAAGATTACCAATATTAACTATTAAACAATATTGAATATCATAAGCTAGTTTCAGACGTTAGTTAGGTCTAGTAGAGGTTTTAATTATATAGATATATAATTGATAATAAAATAAATTTCCGGAAGTATACCATGATATCTATATACTTAATTAGCGAGGGCAACATACATTAGCAAAAGCCGAATTGGCCAGTCTGGCTAAATGAAATCTAAGTTTGTAATTTTAACTGAAAGTGAAAGGAGTTAAAGTCTTATTATGATATGCCCTCATAAAGAACAACAATAATTAAAGTACCTAGACGGTAGTAAAAAACAGTGTCAAAGTCTGATATCACGATATTATGCAATGCATGATTATCCCAGACTTGAAGAAATAAATGAATGAACCTTACCCTTAAGCTGAATTGTAGTTTTTGAAAGCACCAATATTACTGCCCATGAAAAAAATGAAAATCAATAACTATAATTTAACCAATGATAGCAGGGCTTGTCAGGCCTACTCCATTACAAAACGAGGTAGACATTATACCAACTGAGATTTTTTTTTTTTTCTTGATGAAATTTATACTTGACTAAAAAGATTTTTTTCTTTTAATAACTTCAAATCACTGACTAGTGAAGAGTCTCTATATATGGTCACCTAAATTAAATTTTTAGTTAATTTTGTAAACGCCTTCAATTTGCATTCGCGAACTAGAAATTCATTAATAATGTACTGAAATACTCTAAAGGAAAAAACAATGATAGTATTTCAATCTATATATAATTGAAGAAGACTACCAGAAACAACTAGCATAAAATATCACATCATAAATTAGCTCTTAACTAATATTCTATGAGAATTTTAAACATATGCTACATAATTGTTGTGCATAGAGTCTTGAGAAGTTTTTCAACAATTCGTACAATTTACTTAAAGAGCACAGTTAATCAGCTTAGACGGGTTAGTTTTATTGTCATATTAAAGACATGAGAAATAGAATATAAGAAATAGACGCTTAGAGAGATTATTTAATAAATTAGTACTAAGTGTTGTTTTAAGGGTTAGGCCAAATCAGTTTTCTAGACTGGCTTGTAATGAAAAAAAAAAGAAGAAGAAAAGAAAAACGCGAAACTCTAATACGTCTACAAATAGCACACCTAATCAGTAACACTTAATTAGAATCAGAAAATGAACAAGGCACGAGATTTTATTGATTTTATTAGAAAAAATTACTAAAATTATAAAGTATGATAAGTGGCAATAGTAGCTGGTATTGTCAGATTAGCTCTGCTACAAACTCTGCTAGTATGGCTTACCAAAACATAATTTTACATCAAGTCTTTGTTTTAATTCCATAAAACATGAGCAAGCCATATATATATATTTTGCAATCAGATCAAATAATTTTAAGACTTAAGATCTCTTTCTTACTGTTTGAAAGAAAAGCAGATCTAAATTTTCTTTGTATGAAGGCGAGGTTTTACTCACAAAGTAGAATGATTTCAAAGTTATTGAAAGAAAGTCATGAAATCTTCAATTTTGTTAATGTAATCAAATTTCGAAAACAAATTGAAGATAGCTATTAAATTGTTTGGTCTATCTTTTTTACATGAATACGCTACAATTTTACTCTATTGTTATGTTTGAGTTAATAAAAATTTGTCAACGCGAATCTTTGATTTGTTTTTCCTTTTTTGACTTCCTAATATTACACCGCGCCAGCGCGTTCCAATTTGTTGATAATCAGTTGCCACTTTAGGTAATTCTCACACGTCAAGAACGTGTATTCGTTTTATTTAATTTACTTTTTTTTTTTTTTTTCTGCGTTTTTTTCATGAAACCTCCCTCTTCTTCAATTAATGTATCTTCTACAATTGTTTTTCAATTCGCTGGTTGTCCAGTCTTTTCTTTCTTTCTTTTAGTATTGTTTTGTTATTTTATTTTGTTCAACTTTTTATTCTGGTACGATGAAGCAAACACCTAAGAAAAAATCTACGCCATCGAAGCAGAGTTCGTTGCTAAGCTTCTTTTCACCAAAGCCCCAGTCATCACCACTCTCAGCAAAATTATCTTCTACAGCCATCAAATCTACCACAGCCCCTCCGCTCACACCTACTAGGCCCAATAATGTCAACAAGATCTCTGGGTCCCAGAAAATTTTTGACAAGGAGCTTTCGCAGCCCAAGAAGCTGCCGGCTACGAATCATAGCAAGGAGAACGAGACCTTGAAACAACAAGATGATACCATTGATAGCAAGACTAACCTACCATTTTCAGATGGTGTTGAGGGTTTCCTTACGCCTGGAAATGGACGGTCTTCACCTAGCAGGGAGTGGTTAGGTGATAGCTCGACTACTCTTCATCCTCCTTCGAGTCCTTTAAAGGCATCAACCGATTCTTCTAAGCGAGTATGTATGCTGATTATATTGCCAAAAGCTTTTATTTCATTGCTAACTGAGTTTTATAGGTACGTCGAGCTATTACTTATGCTGAATCTAGCGACGAAGAAGATAATGCTGTTTCTGCAGTGAAGTCTAGTGGTATGCTATCCTTTTCCATGGTTATACGCGTCGAAACGCGAATACTAATGCAATTTTTTTTCACCAGACAAGCGCCGGCGGTTGGTCAAACTCGATGATGAGTCAGAGGACGAGTACAATCCACCCTCTGGCGATGATCCCATTTCTGATGTGGCAATGGAAGATGTAGCTTTTACTGATGAAGACGACGCTTTTTTCTCTGGTGAAGAAGATGAGGAAGAAAAGCTTAAAGGGAAGGCAAAATCGGCAGTAGCTAGACCAACGAATCGCTTAAGTCAATTTCAGGCTGGAGCAAAAGCTTCCCCCAAATCGCCCAACACTAAAACCACCCCCAGCAAGCCCTTCAAGTCAAGTTTGCCAAGCAGCACTAGTAAGGGCCTCTTTGGTCGTCCCAAGAACCAGTCTTTCCAAAAAGAGAACGAAGAGCGCTATTCATGGCTTGTTAATATGAAGGATGAAGACGGTAACCCAACTGATCACCCTGATTACGATCCACGGACACTTCACATTCCCAATTCAGCCTGGTCTAAATTCACTGCTTTTGAAAAACAATATTGGGAGGTTAAGTCCAAGATGTGGAACACCGTTGTATTTTTCAAAAAGGGAAAGTTTTACGAACTTTATGAGAATGATGCTGAAATTGCTCACAGCGTTTTTGATCTCAAACTGGCAGGTGGTGGCCGGGCTAACATGAAGCTTGCTGGAGTGCCTGAAATGTCTTTTGACTACTGGGCCGCCGCATTTATTGCTAAGGGATACAAGGTGGCTCGGGTTGACCAAGTTGAAACCAAACTCGCCAAAGAGATGAGAGAATCCGGCAGTAAGAAAGAGGACAAAGTTATCCGCAGAGAGCTCACGTGTGTGCTTACTGGAGGTACCCTTGTCGATGATGCCATGCTGGTCAACGAGATGTCTACCTACTGTATGTCTGTGAAGCAGGACGAAAACAGATTTTCAGTTGCTTTTGTAGATACTGCAACTGGCTCTTTTCTTATTACCGAATTTCAAGATGATTCGGAGTACAGCCAATTTGAGACTCTTATTGCCCAAATTAGGCCCGGTGAGCTCATTCTTGAAAAAGGTGTCATTTCACAGCGGGCTGTCAAGATTCTCAAAAATAATACTAGCATTAACGTTCTTTGGAATTATCTCAAGCCTAAGGAAGAATTTTGGGATGCAGATATTGCTCTCGAAAATATTGTGCGTGGCAAGTACTTTGATGCAAAGGATCTCGACGATTTTTCCAATTTCCCCGCCAAACTTCGTGAGATCTGTGAAGAGCCTGAGCGCTACAGTTTATCTTTAAGCGCTTTTGGTGGTCTTTGCTCATATCTTCGAATGCTCAAAATTGACGAGAGCGTGATTTCTATGGGAAATATTGAAAACTATGATCCTCTGCAACGTAGTCAGAACATGGTTCTTGACGGCCAGTCTCTTCAGAATCTTGAAATTTTTGCCAACACTTTTGACGGCAGCACCCGTGGTACTCTATTTCAGCTTATCAACCGCGCTATCACTCCGTTTGGTAAGCGCCAGCTTCAAATCTGGCTCTGCCATCCTTTGATGAAAGAAAATCAGATTAACGCTCGTCTTGATGCAGTCGAAAGCATTATGGAAAACGATTCTTTACGAGAGTTTCTCGAACGCAAAATGGCTGGCTTGCCTGACCTTGAACGTCTTTTGTCACGAATCCATGCCGGTCGATTGCCTCCGAAGGACTTTCTGCGTGTCATTGAAGGATTCAACACTTTATATGAGTTAATTTCCGGGCTGAATGAAAACTTTTCAGAGGAGACGAATGGTGTCAACCCTAAAAGCAAATTATTTTATGAAATGCTCGAACGAACACCAAATCTTGAAGAATGCTTACCTGAGTGGAGCAACGCTTTTAACTGGAACGAAGCAAAAGTCAACAACCTTCTCATCCCTGAACCTGGTGTTGAGCCGGACTTCGACGAAAGTATCAATATTATTGGAGGGCTCGAGGAAGAACTGCAAGATAAGCTTCGAAAGTATCGACGTGAGTACAGGAGTCAAGAGATTTGCTTTAGAGATAGTGGTAAAGAAGTTTACCTGATTGAAGTCCCCACCAAAGTCAAGGGAATTCCCAAGAACTGGCAGCAAATGGCTGCAACATCTAAGGTTAAGCGGTACTGGTCACCAGAAGTTAAGATTCTTGTTCGCAGTCTTTTAGAGGCAAAGGAACGTCATAAACTTGTTTCCGCAAACGTTCAAAATAAGCTCTATGTGCGGTTTGACCAGTTTTACAAGCACTGGTTGGGAGCAGTCAAGGTGGTTGCAAGTATCGACTGTCTTGTTAGCATGGCCAAAACTTCTTTGTCGCTTGGTTTCCCCAAATGTCGTCCGGAGATTTTGTCTTCCTCTGAAACGCAGGTAATTGATTTTGAAGAATTAAGACATCCGTGCTTTGACGAGAGCAAGGCTGAGTTTATTCCTAATGATGTTCAATTAGGTGGTAAATTACATGCCAATCTTAATTTGCTGACGGGTGCGAATGCTGCAGGTAAATCCACAGTATTGCGTATGACTTGTATTGCAGTTATCATGGCCCAGATTGGTTGTTATGTTCCTGCCAAACAGGCGAAGCTGACACCTATTGACCGGATCATGACAAGACTGGGAGCCATGGATAACATTTTTGCAGGCAAAAGTACGTTTTTTGTGGAGCTTTCCGAGACCAAACGGATGCTCAGCGAGGCAACACCTAGAACGCTTGTTGTTCTGGATGAGCTTGGGCGTGGAGGTAGCAGTTCCGACGGGTTTGCTATTGCTGAATCTGTACTCCACCACCTTGCGACACACGTTGGTTGTTTAGGCTTTTTTGCAACTCATTATGGTACTTTGTATGGGTCATTTGAAAAACACCCCGAGGTTTCAGCTAAACAGATGGCAATCCTGGTAGACGACAAAGGATCCCGGAAGGTTACATTTCTCTACAAGTTGGTTGACGGTACTTCACCAGGATCCTTTGGTATGCACGTTGCTACAATGTGTGGAATTGACAGCGCGATTGTAGATGCGGCTGAGGTAGCAGCAAAGAAGTATGAACATACTTCCAAGATGAAGCGATTGCTAGAAGTTAGTGGCAGTAAAAGTGCCAGTGTGGTGCCACTGGGTCTACAGAGCGACTTTAAATGGATGCTTAGGAATATTCAAGGGGGCGACCAAGATCTGGGACTGGTCAAATGGAAAAACGATGAGGGTAGGCTGAAGCATGCGCTGAAATGTATTTTGGACGCGAGTTCTGAAATTTAGATAGGTGATCTTGCACCACTTGTACAAAATGATGTGATTTAATTGAAGTTTGATAATAGTATTACCCATATTTTTTAAAGTGTCGATGAGGAGTTATGAAAGTGGAGGCTGACGGGAGATAGAAATTTACCAATTGATTATCTTCAACGCATAAGGAAAGCAATGAGCAACCTCGCTACTACTTCTGTTTGCCAGACCTATAAAGCGTTGATTTTGTAAGCTTCCTCTGAGAAGGGAATTTCATGTAATTAAAACGTTTCATTTCATACAGCAAGTACTTCCCAAAGCGGCAATAGAGTGTGAGGCTCGTTCAAAACTGCATTGCCTTGCATTGTCGAAGTTTGCATTTACAAAACAGAGAGTGTCCACGATTTTGCCTGAAAAAGGAGCGATTCCCAAAAAACAGGGTTTTATTTTTCAAAGAAAAAGCACAAATCACTTTTTGTTGTACACGAGCATGAAGCAATATAACACTAGAGAGTACTGAGTGGGTTTGAATGAGAGTGGCAAGTGGTAATTCTAAAGTACAGTGGCACTAGGGAGTCTGAAACCAAAGACCAATGTTTGATAGTTTTGAAATCAAAAAGAGCAGCGTGAGTTTGTTTGAGCATGTAATGGTTTTTTTTTTTTCAGTAATCATCATGAAGCACAGCCCGAGACAATTGTAGTGTCTGGTAAAGAGATATTGTATAAAGCATGAGCAAGATCCTCGATAGAACCAAAAGATATTAAATTTTTTACATTTCCTAGCGTATCAACATTTAACGAAGGTTTCGCATCCAAGACACAATACTTTCTCGATCCGGCCCACACCGATTTTTGTTTCACTTTCACAGGCATTTGCATCGACTTTGATTTACAGATCCCCGACAGCCGTTAATGAATTCATACGAATCATCTTCTTCATCGGCACTTTCGTCGTTACTTGCTCTACCCCCATCGCCAACGTCTTCATCATCCAGCGACTGTAACGCAAACACTACAACAGAGTCTGTGTCCGCTACAAACAAGACACCAGAGAAAGATCAAAGGCAAAAAAAGATCAGGGTGACTTTCAAATCACCATCCACATCGCCATTGTTATCTTCATCAGGCTCAGACACACTACGTAAGTCTACACTAAATTGATTTGTGATGCAGAGTGCTGGATACCAAAAGCTTCAGCTACTTTCAAGGTAGCAATAGAAATTGAGGCTGAGTATCTCACTATGCCAATAAAAAAAAATAGGTGCTTCAGCAATTATACGAATTGCTGATGTTGACTGTCAAAATGCTGATTTGTCAAGTACCGAGTCGTGTATACTTTTTTTGGTGTTTGTTTCGTTGTCGATCTCGCGTTGCTAATCTTTTTTTTTTTTTCGCGTTTGTTTCAGCTGCCTTTACCCGACGCACCAGAAACACCAAGGCGTCGTCAACGGCAGGGGTCAAACAAAAGGCCCATCAGGAGCAAGATTTGAAGTTTTTGGAAAGAAAAGATCGTCTGGCTGAGAATACCAGGCCCTTTATTGAAAACCCTTCGGCTTCTGAAATTGCATTTTACGAAAAATCCTCTACATTTCACACCGGCTCAAACCCTTCAACTTTTACACCTTCCCTTTCTTCTCCCTCAAAATCTTCAAAATTTATCAACTCTTCCTTTGCCGCCCTTTCCTTTCGTCGTCGGCTTAACCATCTATCTCTTGGTCACTTGCCAGCTAGGTTTTATTCATCTCACGAAAATCAGGAGACTCCTATTTCTCCAATTACAAACAAGGCCTCTTCGCTTTCTGCAGCCCGCTCCAAATACCCCTTAAAAGCTTGTCAATCTTCTCAGTTCCTGACCAAAAATAGCAGCGATAAAACCATCTCAGGCGCATCAGGCACAACGGGCACATCAGGCACCGCCGCAAACAGTAGCAATAACAACGGTAACACCTACTCCTCCAACTTCAATACCGCTTCTTCCAGATCCAGCATTCCTTCTTTATCCACTTCAAGTGAAACTACTCTTTCCACAGTTTCTGATAATAAAATTCACATAATGTCGTCCTTTATATCCCAGTCTTCACCCCAGCTCAAAACCACTCCGCTTCTTCCTCCCTCTTCATCAACGATTCCGGTGAGTTCAAACAGCGCCGAGTCTACCAGGCAGAGACACAGACCTCCAATGCTCAACCTAAATGGCCAGCCCACCACTTCTATTTCTTCTAGCTCAAAGCATGCTTTTGATAACATTTCCAGCGCAACTAAAAACACATTTACAACAACCACAACGCTGGCGGCCTTGACGCCGTCCTCGGCTGTGTTTCCCGCTCTGCGCACGCCCAAGGAAATTGTTCTTCAGGATATCGCTGTCCAGTGCATTTCCCCAGCTCTCCCATCGTTTGACTCTTCGGTTATGGACGTTATGGCGCGCAGCAAGAGCATTCAAGAAGAACAGCGCCGGATTATTGCTCAACGCCGGCAGGATGAGGGTCTCAGTGATGAGGAAGACTACCGCAGCCATCTTCGCCAGGGTCGCATGTCTAACCAACCATCTCCAGAGTCGTCGAACCCACCAAGTGCGTCTTGTGATAAAGACGAGCATAGAGCCAAGCCCTCTGAGTCTGGTGTTCCTGTCCGGACTGACTTAATTGTTGCAGAGTCTGGCAACTTTATCATTGAAGCAGTGCCGACACCTACAGACGCCAGAATTAACTCCGAGGCTATTAGCAAGCCGCCATCCATGAGCCGTAAAACCAGACCAGGCTCTATCAAAATCTTTCCTTTTGACGCCAGTCGCCATAACCCTCCTGTAAAATCTGCACCTTTGCATTATGCTTCGCCATACAGTCCTCATGGGTATCCGAGTTTGCGCGTACCTGGTGCAGCAGGGGGTACTTCTGGAGCTCCTAACTCCCTGATAAGTCCTTTAAACCCTCGTTTTGGTGGTTCTTCGTACCACCAGCAGCGCCAGCAACCTTACCAGCATCAACAACCATTTAGGGCAGGGCAGCAGCACAAGGCAGGATTTTTCTCAAGACACCCCGGTGCACATCAGTTCAATGCGCCTCCTCTCAGCGCCGTTCCTACTTCTTCTAACAACCCTAGTTTGTATATGAACCAGTCTTTGAGAAATTCAGACAACTTTACATCGTTCATTGGCAACAAGGGCCCCGCATGCAAGCATGCCACAGCCGCTCCAACCTCGCTGCGTGAGGAAGAAGAGGAAGACGACGAAAATGACAAACATGACCCCGAGGACGCCGCTCTGTCTGACTCTGATGAGGTTGCGGCTCCTTCCAAACGCAAGATTTATGTACCGTCGTCTAAACCAGAATCAAGCATGGCTAAGGGGACCGCTATCAAGGTTCATTATGATGAAGATGACGAAGAAGACGATGATGCTAATGATTTGAGTGACGTCGAGGCCAAGGCTATTGCTGAAGATGACGAGCGCGGATCTCCCGCTCCTGCTGCTGCTGCTGCTACTATTGCCGCGATTACAGCAGTTGTAGCGGCCAGCAGAAAACGCCGTCGTAAAAACGATATCGATGCCAACGACGATGCAGAATCTGGCCGAGCAGCGCATCGCAAACGGTTCATGGCCATTTGCGCTGAGCTTTGGGACCTCATGAGATAGACTCTGACTAAACCCCTCCCCCTCCCTCCTTTCTTTTTTTTTTCCTCCTTACCCCACCTACTCTCATTCAACTTGTGTTTGAAATTTTTAGTCCATTTGAAAGAGCGGCTACCTGCACCATATCAGGCTATATGATACGCGCTGCGCGCATATCTTGTAGTTTTTTTTTTTTTTTTGGTTTATTTTTATTTGGTTTCCTGTTGAACTACTTGTGATTAGTTTCAACTTCTTTTTTGCGTTTTTTTGTTTATTTAAATTTTTTTGTTCCTTGGGTTTCGCTGTTTTTTTTTCTCTCTCTCTCTTTAATTTTGAACATAGGTCGAGCGATTAGCTTATAACTATTATATCCATTTTTTCTTTGAACATACATCAAGCATTTAGCTTATAATTATCTTATTCACTTTCTTTTTTTTTTGTTGCTTCTTTACTTGATAATGCTTGCGATGCACATATATAAACACCGGTTTAATTACTATAGTCGGGGGGTTTGTTTTTTTTTTTAAGAAATAAAAAGCTGTACAGTTGTGTGATTTTTTTTTCAAGAAAAAAAGCAGTATGTTTATAAATTATTATTAAATCTAAACATTTTTATTGTAAAATACTAAACACCTTCACATTTGCGACACTTTAAAAACAGCTTCAGTTATATATATATATATACTATATATAATTGCAAAAAATATGCAAGTCAAAATTCATTCTTCGTTTTTCTTTTTATTTTTTTTTTTATTTTTTTTTTTAAAAATGGGGTTCATCATAATTGGAAATTAGTTTGTAGTAAACAATTTACCAAGCAAGAACCTCACTCTTAGCACCCTCAGAGGAGCACTCAAGGCTCTTGCAAATGTTCTCGAGCTTCTGGCCTTCAGTGCTGGCAGAGCCAATCTTGGCGACATTGATAATGTGGCCAGCCTCCTTCTCCTTCTCTAAGTGCGCTACAACAAGGTCACGGACCATGTTCTGGTAGAAGAGAACACCACGCTCCTTCTCGGGGTGCAAGAAACCGGTGGAGTAGACACCACTGTTAAGGTTCTTCTGAGTGGCTTCGCAGAGGTCAAAGTCCTCAATCTCGACCTGCTGAAGGAACTCAACAAAGTCATCAATCTCAGCCTTGTCAAGACCCTTCTTCTTGTAGATATCGTACTGGAGAACAGTGCGGGTAGGGGTGATGGGCACAACGCGAATAGAGTACCATGCGGGGGAGTAGCAGTTAATACCGTTAGTGGGGAAGAGGTACATCCAAAGACCGTCGAAGCTACCACCACGGTTAACAACCTTCTCCTCAGCAGGCGCAGCGGCGTCGGTCTTGTTGGCACCGAAGCCAAACCATCCTGAAGACTCCTGACCAGCGGGGGGAGCAGCGGGCTTCTTAGAGGGAAGCTCATCGGGCTTGATGATCTGAGCGTAGTGTCTGCACCATCTCTCCTTGGGGACGACCTTGTAGGTAGGCATCTTGAAAGCCTTGGAGAGACCGGGGTGAGCAGTGGGGCAGTGGTAGCACTCCTGGTAACCATCCATGAGAGTCTTCCAGTTGAACTTACCATCGAGCTCGTAGCTCATGTGGTACTCGTAGTCGCTGAAGTCGTATTCGTGCATCTCGGACTGAAGACCCTTAAACCAGTCGTCAAAGGGAATAGGACCCTCCTCAGTGGCATCAAAGCTAATGAAAACGAGACCCTGGTCGGTGGTGTGAGTTCTGATAGGGTAGAGACCATTCTGGGCCTTGTCGAAGCCCTGAACATCATCGAAATGGGGAGCCTTGGTCAGGTTACCGTCGGTGTTGTAACTCCAGCCGTGGTAACGGCAGCCCAAAACGAGGGCAGATCCCTGCTCCTTCTTGAGCACGGGGTAAGCGCGGTGTCGGCAAACGTTGTGAAAAGCATTGACATTGCCGGATTTGTTCTTAATGACGAAAAAGTTGATACCAGCAACGGTGTAAGTAAGGTAGTCACCGGGCTTGGTCAAGCGGGACTCGTGGACAACAAACATCCAAGACTTGAAAAAGATGGAACGTTTCTCGACTTCGTAGATTTCGGGGGAAGTCCACCAAGAGGCAGGCAAAGTGTGCTCGCCCACGGAAGGAGCGTCAGTTTGAGGGGCAGTTTCAGCAGCGGTAGCCATTTTTAAATGAGATTGATAGGTTGATTGGTATAAAGAAAAAAAAAAGTAAAGATAAAAAGAGACTATTTGATGAAGAAGACTTGTCGGTTTTTATGATGAGGTAAAATAAAAGGGATTGTAATCACAAAGGTAAATTGATTTATATTTATAGTGATTTGAACACAAGCCGGCTATCGTAGATTAGAGTTGATGAGATTAGTTTTGATGTATGAGTAGCTTGAGATAGAGATACGTTTGTTACAGTGTAGGAGTGTTTTTTTTTTTTTCAAAAAAAATGAATTGATATCTCGAGAACGCAAAGAATCAGGAAAAAACATTTTTTTTTCTTCTTGGTGCAGACACCATCAGCACTAGTAGCATGGTCTCGAGTACCTGAATGGGACAAACCAAGCATAGCAGAGTAAAGAGCAGAGCAAAGAGCAGAGCAAAGAGCAGAGCAAGATACTGAAATAATTATGTGGGGGAATAAAAGACCCGAAAAATGTGGTGACAATTATGTCTGCAAGTGTCACCCCTAAATCGTTTAAAGTTTACCCATTTTACTTTTTGCATTAACTGTTTTTGGTAATTAATCAGTTTTGTTTTGGTTTTGCATAGATTATTTAAAAGATGGACAGCTATCAGTTTTAGATAAAATATCCATGGTAGAAACTTTGACAGTTTAAGTCTCAAGCCCTGCGTTGGTTGTTTTTTTTTTTGTTTTTTTTTGATAATTTGGATTTGTTGCTGTTACTTTTGTACTTTGTAGTTCTGCCCCCCCTCTCAGTCAAGTCTCGAGGCCGCCAAGACCAAGTTGACATTCTGATCAACGTCGTGGCTATATTTTTGCTATAGAAAATATAGATGTAAATTAATATTTTTTGTTGTTTTAAAAAATGATGATACTTTAATCTATTAGCCTATTTGTTTTTTCTTCTACCTCTTCTTCATGGGCTATAAAGATAGAGCGCCACTACTATTTCATTTCCCGCAAGATGAACTGCAGCCACGTCTTAATCCTGGGACTCACTTCCAGTTCTGTTATCGATAACAAAAAAAAATGCAAAGCCTGAGAAAGAAAGAGGAAAAAAAAATAGTTTCTTATCGATAACTTTGACCTCGAGACGAAACCTGCAAAAATAGAATAATAATAATAATAATAATAATAATAATAATAATAATAATAATAATAATAATAATAATAATAATAATAATAATAATAATAATAATAATAATAATAATAATAATAATAATAATAATAATAATAATAATAATAATAATAATAATAATAAAAATAATAATAATAA
>JAJMRT010000244.1:21137-33750 GCA_030558065.1 Geotrichum phurueaensis | reverse complement strand
CAGCCTACCGGTGCTCAGACGCCGCGCCGTCTCGTACTTGCCGACTATAATGAGAGTGTGCTTAAGCTTGTTACGATACCAAACCTGCTTTTCACTTGGTACGAACTACAAGACAAGAATCAGCTTCTAGATACATTACAGGGCCCCAAGCCAGACTCTGAACTCCATCAAAACACAAAGGCAGAAAATGGTGAGGTAGACATCACAGAGCCATTGATTGACGCATTTATTGCTAGTCTAGCTGAGCATAACATTAACCTTGAGTTCATCTCCGGGGGATGGTCAAAGGAGTTTGTACAGTTGCTAGCTGGCACCGCACCATTCGATTTGCTACTTGCTTCGGAGACTATTTATTCGCCGGAGACGCTTCCTGTATTCACGGATACCATGCTCAATATCATGGCCCCGCAAACTGAAGCCCTAGTGGCAGCAAAGCGTGTCTACTTTGGCGTCGGCGGCGGCATTCCCGAATTTGAGCGTTGTCTCGACCAGCGCGCCATAAAGTACGAGTCGATTCTGGATGTGACCAGCGGCGGTGTCGTCAGAGGTGTTCTCGAGGTCTTGCTGTAGATACGCAAATAAAACTAAAATAGATATTACACATTAACATGATAGATAGATTGACAACGTAAAAAGCGAATGATAGAGGCTGTTACGTCTTATCTCCAGGGGGTCGCCGAGAGTTTCGGCCCGGCTGTAGATGATGCTGATTTTGATTTGGTGGAGCTATTGTTGACAGGGATTTTTGATCCCCGGGATGTTGGGATGCGCTTCGAATTATTTGTTTGGATCAGACGCGATTTCGGTACCGCCACCCACTGGTTCAAAAATTCTGACTGCGTATCTAACTCCTCTGATCTCGTCTGTTCCAAATATTCCTCCTCTTTATCTACATCCATCTGATCTGCTGCATCTTCTTGTTGCTCTTGCTGTTGTTGCTGCTGCGCTTGCTCATCAACGGGACCACGTTCACGACGGAAAGATTCGTAATTCGGAGCTTCGGGAAACTCCACGCACCAGGCGTTCATTTGAATCCCAAACAAAAACGCAGAAAAACTTTCATTAAAAGAGGTAATACTTTCATGCATTAGCTGCAGGTGTTGAAGATTCTGGTCCAGCATCGCGAGCCCGTCGTTCAGCTCAACAAGCGGTTCTGTGAGCACCTCATTCAATGTGTATGCAGCATCGGGGTCATTTGTCTTTGGTTGCGAACGGCGCCGCAGCGGTGTGGTTGGGCGTGATGAGAGGTGTGAGGGTGTTGTTGCTGACATGCTGACGCGGTTTTCTTGAGTATGTAATTATCACGATTTTAAATGATTTTGTTTCACAGATGTTTAGAAACAAAAATCTGATACTCGTAGTTGAAAAAAAAAAAAAAAAAAAATAATAATAAACGCGTAAAAGACCTAACCCATAAATTTATTATGGGTTCAGGGTAGCATCCAAATACTGATGATTTTACGTGTTTGTGAATGAGAAACTTTTAGCGCAAAAACAAATCGCAGCTTTGAGTTAACATCTCATCGCATTTATGGCATTCAGCATAGATCTCAGGATACATGCAATTATTCATGTGGAGGTAAAATAGACTATTATCATGATGCATGAGAGAAGCTGTGGTTTGTAGAACAACAGGCTCGTCACGCTGTTAGATATCAAGTCTACGCCTAGTAGGCACGCTTACTTAAATAATCTGTATAGATAATTTATTAGACTGAATAGTAGAGTTTAAGCGGAAAGATTTTTAAGAAAGTGCAAATGACCCTGAATCCAACAAGGCTCTTTTATTTTAAAGAAATCTGGATAGAAATTCAATTTCTTTAAAACTCGGAAGTCGCTCCCAATAGATTTCCAATGCGATTAATTAAAAGAAAAGATTGAACGAAGAATTGAACCAATAATGCACCAAAATGATGATCACAAAAACTCATTTTGCAGATTATGGGCTGTTGAACATATTTGTTCCTACTTTTGCAGCCATCAGAGAAAACGCAAATGGATGTTGTATGATTTGCTTCTGATGATGATTTTGAGACATACAGATTCAGGCAAAGACTCTAACCCCTAATTTCAATGTCTTTTTTTTTTCTCTTGTAACTAGATACAGGTAGTTAACAGCAACAGTAAGAAATAGATGAGAGCCGCAGCAGAAAGCTCCAAAGCATGATTAAGAGCATGTATACATAAATACAACTGTATCTATTTCTTAAACGGAATCTCTTATCCTAATTGGTATAATCATGATAAAGATAGATCCCTAGATAGTCACAAAACGTCATTAAACTTGCCAGATTTTGACATCGCATCATTAAACACAACTCCTGAACGGCGTCTAACTCAAGCCACAGCTGTACTCCGTATTTATGGTTATGCAGTTGACCATAAAAGTATATTTGAATTTTAAAACAGTGAAACTAACTAACGCATAACTTCAGCTATCCAACAGGTTCCCTCAAAGTTAAACTGGGACAAATGCTTTGAAAATGTTTTTTTGACCCATTGTTGTTTATGTCCTGTTATTTAAAACAGCCCTCTGTGAATGGAATGTTAAATTAATCTAACAGGGCAAAAACCGTCTTTGAAACAAGACAGCTCTCATAAGTTTAGCAAGATTTCTCTTTAACTAAAAGCTATAAATACTATAACTATAACTTTCGACGTCATCATATTTCAACTTTTCATCAAAGAACCCTCTATTAAGGAACATAAATCTGTGCATAACACAATGAAAACTAAAAGTTGTGAAACTAATGGTGTATGTTTGTGAAATAAAAATAAATATTATAAAAAATAGACTTTCAACGACCCAGGCTAACTTATCCCTTCTGTATGACACTGGGATAAAGTTTCTATACTATATTTAGTTATATCTTTTCTGTGTTTTTAAAATAAAGTCTATATCGATTTCTTAAATGTGCTTGATCTGTTTTCTGGTCCTGAAATTGGTGTAGCCAAAACTCAAATTTTAGCTCTGACATAGAAGTTCATATATTATTGGGCAGCTAATTCACGTTTGAACGTTTTATGACAAAAGTGCTAGATTGTGACGCGTAACGTTAACACGCGAATTGTGACAACAAAGAAAGAACTAAATAACAAAGCATCGGTAATTATAAGCCTTCTCTTTTGTATGCTAATGGACTGCGCTTCTTTATCAGCGTCCCGCCAGAACAACAAAATCCTTTTGTCGCAAAGAGCAAAGTACTAGATCTTGAATTAATTCACGTAGTTCAGCTGCGCTTGAAGGCGTATTTCGAAATCCTGCTCAAAAATTATGAAATGTAGCAAGGGTTAAAAAATTTCAAATAGCCGTTAAGAATGCATAGGCTGAGTGAAAAATCTAATCACAGAGCGAACTCAAAAAGAAGTGACCTTGACAATTTATAAAACATAAGCACTTATTCTTTCTTAACTTTCTCTCTTCTTACATGGTAACGATGCACAGGTTTTGTCTAATTGACATGCTTTGGATGTTTTAGAGCCTATGAAGTCAGGTGAATGTCACCTACCTAGTGAAAACTGTTTTGTTTTTGGTTAAAAAAATATTTCTTGTTGAGTTGCCAAAAAGTCCTAAAGGAGTCAACCGCGACACAATATGCATTCGCTTCAATTCCGTTGGCATACACAGCGCATTTTCCATAATATGATACATGCTTGCTTATCATATCGATTATGATAGCTACTTATGCTTGCTCCAAATGTTGTAGCCTACCACTATCATATCTTTACGATAAAAAAATAAAAAAAAATAAAAAACCAAAATTGCCATAGGAATTTTCATGCGCATTTACATAAATAATATTTTTCACTAAATAGTTTGATTTGCCTGGCGCAGATCCCTTGCGTGCGGGACCAGGTTTTTGCCTAAGGGCAAAAAGAAGCGAAAAGCGACTGTGTAGGCAACTAGCCGTTACGGAAACGTTACGGAAACCCTGCAAACGCCTTTTTGAAATTTGACGGAGAAAAAGCTGGCAGCATCTGTTTTAGCAAAAATTATAAATTTTTAGTGCAACTTGCAGCCTGACAAAATTAAAAACACCAATACTTGTTCACCAGTTGAGAACTGAGCAAGTTGTAATCTAGCCCTGGTGATGTGTTTATCAAAACTACACACAGGTGGCCTACCCTTACATTTCGATGCTCATGTAGATGTGTCTAGGATATCCCAACGTCAGCAGCCAATATAATTTCTTTCTGTTGATGCATAAGAAAGCTAAAGCACACTGTCTGTGGGTTCTCTTAAACAACGGATAATAAAACTGTCAGCTAATTTACAAACGTTACAGAAAAATGCCATGTTATTCATCGGTACGTAAACTGGTTCATACTAAAAGAAACTAGCCAGGTTCGAGATAAATGTTAAGACTTTTAGAGCGTGGCTCTGCTGCCAAATCGCGCCTACTATCCAGAAATTTTGGTTGCTTACATGGCAGCAGTTGATATCTCTTCATTCTACATGAAAAGAATACATGTCCGCTTGAAAATGGGTTGTTGTTGACATAGGCTTTCTTTCATCACCCCTGACGACAAGTTGGAAAATCTATTTGGCAGATATTAAATCACTTGTTTGTCTGCACAATGTTATAATTCACCAGGAGCTTAAATACATTTCAACCCATACATGGAATACAATTCCTTAATTTGTGCAAAAATTCCTCAGAATATCTTGGTCTACTTTGCTATCACTTATGCTGGTATCTCGAGTGGCACAA
Organism: Geotrichum phurueaensis; assembly: GCA_030558065.1. Classification (NCBI taxonomy): domain Eukaryota; kingdom Fungi; phylum Ascomycota; class Dipodascomycetes; order Dipodascales; family Dipodascaceae; genus Geotrichum; species Geotrichum phurueaensis. Next base: position 29,038 of record JAJMRT010000244.1, on the reverse strand, counting down.
CACCTGTATTAAATGAAACTTTTTTTTTTTTTAAATGTATTAACTGTTACTACTGACAACATTAAAGGCAAGCTTGTCACGATGTGTGCCTTCTCCTAAGATAGTCTCAAACGGCCCCCTTTGTTAAAATGAACTTTATCATTGGAGTAACGTGAAGTTCATTTTTCCATTAGAAGAATGGTTTGAGTACACTCCAATTCGGAGCCTTTTTGATTTTCGTATTTCCTGCTGCACTTAAGCTATATACAAGCCGTGTTTTTGGGACCGAAGTTTATGATCCGTCATTTCTGTCCATTTTTGCTACTACTGTACACATCGGTAAAGACTGTCCAATGATATTGACTGCGGGGTCGAATCGCAAAAAAAGTTCATACAGCTCAACTAATGTTGTCTACCGTTTTGATGTAAAAGGTTTGTTAACCAGAAACCATAATTATATTTGGGCGTTCTAGATGAAGCATTATTTCACAAACTAATATAACCAAAAAAAAAAAAAAAAAAAAAAAAAAAAAAAAAAAAAAACAGTCACTGTATGTAAGCAAATGTAATTTTTTTTTTTTTTAAAAAAATAGTATCCTTTTCAAAATTTTATGTCGGTGCTTTTTTTTTTTCTTGTAAGATATTACTAAATATTCCAGCTTGTTACAGCGCGACTAGTTTAACATTCAAATACATTAATAGCTCCAAATCTCTATATATACTCTATATATCGCTGTCTAAAGTGAGGCACTCGGTGCTTTAAATCAACTCAGCTTACGGGCTTGATTATAAGGTGAACACTGTAAAAGATCATTAGTCTCGTCAGCCAGGTCCGTGTCTTGCCGAAACTTTTCACATACCTTTACTGGATTCATTGTTGCTTCATTTGTTTTTATTTTTGTAAAAAAAAAAAAAAAACACCAGCGATCGAAAAAAGTTAAGCTCAGCTGCGCGCTACCCAATGTATCCCTAGCTGGCCGTTCAATTAAAAAAAAAAAAAAAAAGGTAAATAGCTACTAAAGCACAGCCGTTTTTATCTCTGCCGATGAAACCTAGAAGTGTCAAGGAATAAAAATCTTGAGACTTTTGATAACTTTTTAGCGTAATTAGACAATTTATTTTTGTCGCAAGTAAGTATACGTAATTGAAAACAAATTAGAATGTTGATTTCTTATCCAGATACTCTATCTTTACATCCATCATTAAAAAAAAAAAAAAATTGGGTACATGTTTTCAAATCTATTAAAATCATGCCATAATGCAAAAAATAGCAGACTGTGCCTGGAATCATGAAGCTAGGAGTAGTGATTGGGGCCACTCAAATGAAAATAAAGATTAGATTCGGTTGTGATGGAGCTAGTAAGTACAGTGCACTGAAGTTGACGATTGAAATCGTCTTTCAGAGGCTTAAATGTTAAGACTGAAAAAGCTCATTTAGTTAAATTTCTAACTGGAACTAACAGGTTTGACGTAATTTACATGGCATTTCAGTTTAACCTTTAGCTGTGTTGGAACTGTAAGGTGACTGTATAGCCATTTCACTACAATTTTCTCTGAAGATGAAAATATATTTCTATCAGTTGCCTTAGCCAACAACTCCTTGTAGCTTTAAACTTTTATCATCTCCGTTAATAGTTTGAGTTGCATTAATATTGAAATTGACACCCTTTTTTTCCAAATGTTAAATGGTTCTTGTCTTTCCACAATAAGTATTTCAGTTCCGCTCGGCGGTTTAACTGATGCAGTAGTTGCCACTACAACTACATTTTTAAACAGGCTTTCAACATTAGTGCCTCTTTTTTTTCTTTTCTTTTTTTTCTTTTTAAGTTACTGGTAAATTTCCCACGACTTTGGTGTTTGCTGCTTTGAACAAAGCTCGCGGATGGTTTCTGTATTACAACTAGCTAGGTTTCCATGATACGAGCTAATGGTGTTGCTGATAGCGTTGCTGTTCATCAAGTAATTCAAGCCGCGCACCAAAGACTATTGATACCCTGACAACAAAAGCAATTTAACAATAAATAAGGGTAAATATATTTATTGCCGCTAGGTTGATATAGGTAAATTTTGAAAAATTCTGGCCAATCTCCTGAAATATTTGAACTTTGTGTTCCAACGCGAAATTTACTCGGTCTTCTAGCCACCGCTTATTCTATAAACCTATCCAAAGGCGGTCATTGCGATTTAGTTAATTGAACCTACAAGAGTTTTAAGTTACAGTAGGAGCGGGTTTTATGATTTAAAATGATCCTACGATACAAAACAAAAGAAGTTGCGGGTTGTATCAGCTCAATTTTATTTTCTCTTAGAGTGGCGCTGGATATTATTTTGCCATTTAGCCACAATTCTTTTTTTTTTTTTCCTAGTAATTTGTTCTCCTGGATTTTAGCAGTAAATGTCGTTTCTTTTCCAATAGGTTTGTTGACAAAAATTTATTTCAAGTACTAGTTGTCGCGGTTTTCAAGCCGTACTTATCGTGAAAAAATGCTTCAGGTGCTTTTGTGAAGAATTGTACTATCTATCTAGTTAATAGAATTCATGCATGTTTTAAATTGTACAGGTCTATAATAATATTACGGCTTGATATAAACCCCCTATCCTGACAATGATTTCAGTAATCGTAGATGCCAAAACTTAACCTTACTCATTTCTCTTGGAATTAGTTGTGGATATTGTTTCATACAAGTAAAAAGCAAAATACCAGTGGTGAATTAGCTTGTATTGTAGTTGTCTTATTCACGGGAATCTAACATAGCTTACATGCTTAAGACTGTCGGGTTTGAGTGTTCCTCATTTTTCATCATGAACTCCGCAATGTAATTATAATCTTTGATAGAATTGGGGCCAAATAGTCTAGTGGTATCAACTACGGCGAAACAGTAACCAAGCAGAGCGCATGAACGCCGGTTTGACTCCCCAACAGCGAAACCAATTTTGCAAAGATGCAAAATTAGTTGCGACTGGTCGTAACAAGCAATACCACGTGACTACACTGCTGGGCTCGAGTTGGCCTCAATTCTGGGATGCGTGCGCGGCCCTCCCACCTGATGGTTAGCGTAACTGAAGAGCTTGTCAAGGTTTTACCGGCTTGCCCCTCTCACTGTGCCACACTACCTCAGTGACGATCTTGACGGGTTTCCCTTGCCACACAAACCCGATTTGTGGAGAATTCGGCGCCATCGAAGCAAACAGACCAAAATGCGAACAGCATAGACCCCCCAGACATGGGGGTCACAACAAACCTGAAATAAATGTCTTCTATCTATAGCTAAATAAGTTGTAAGGACAATAAACACAACATATATGTATAATCTTTGGTTTTTGGGAGTGCCTGTTTTTTTTTTTTTGCAGTACATTAATGTTAACGATTTTGTAGTTTCACATCACTTCGAAAGCTTTGGCTAGATAACCAGCTGTAGCTGCAGCACTGCCGAAAGGGTTTAGCTGCAAAAGAAATGATCCAAAAAATCCTTCCTCTCCAAAAAAAAAAAAAAAGATACAGCTGAATAGGCAGTCTGCTACCTACTTCTTTTTTGTAAACCCTGATGACCCCTTTTCCTTCCATAGAAATGGAAAATCTATCTGACTTAGTACTTGAATTTGTAGAATTATTGAAGATTCACGTAACTTTCATGGTTGGCCACTAATGATTGGTTAAGAAAGATAATTATGATTTACTGACTCACTACTTTCAAAAAAAAAAAAAACTTTTTTCTTTCCTTTGCATGTAGAGTTTTTTTTTTTTTTTTTTTTTTTTTTTTTTAGTACAGATAAAAGTAAGTGATTCTAGATCTGTTTGACAATAAGGCCAGCATACTTTGTTCATAAAATTTCCTGCCTGGTTGCCGTCGTTAGCCTATAAAACTTTTCACATAGAGCACTTGCCGGGTATAACAAAAAAATAAAAAATAATGCGTTGCTAGCGTGGCTAAACAGCTCAGGGTTTCCAGGATGGGATATAATAATGTAGCCGTGACCTACTTTCCCATAATATGCAATAATGTTGTTCAGATACACATCCCTACATGATTAAAAATTTCCCAAAGCTATTATGATTTCTGATTACCGAAATCTGGCCATTCTCAGCATGCATTCTGATTTGATACAAGATAAACGGCATAGTATGTACTATCTTGAAAATGCTGGCTGCAGATTAATTGTCTACAGAAGAAATGGCCCAGACCAACTAATCAAATGGGTATGGCACACATGGCAGCAAAGAGAAATAAATACCGATGAGGGGCATGTATATAATTTCATAGTACGTAATATAGAGCGAAACAAATACCTTTTATTATTAAGGAAAGGCTGGTCAATTCTGAACGGCCCGTCAGGGCCCCTAGAAATCCTCAGCGGAATAAGGGTCTTCCGGTCTTTTCTCAGGTCACATGATGCAAAACTTTACGTTTGAAGATTAACTGTTTAGCAACAAAAGCAGCAGCTCGACAATTTTGGAAAGACCTTTACTGGCAAAAAATATATATATATATATATATATATTTTTAACTAAATCTGAGGTCATCGCAAGCTGCAAGTTTAACACACGGTATTAAACTCAGCATTGTTCTACTGTCGTTAATTCGCAATCTTTCAGCGCCTGACATGACACCCGGTCGGGCCATTTTGGGACCGTTGAACCCTTTGATCGTCATTAAAAGTCATGAGCCCCAAGTCCCATCTACACCGTTTTTAGTCTTAGACACCCCAAAAACCTCAACTTCTTTCTGCTAACCTTGCTTTTTACCTGATCCGGTATAGTTAACCTCAATTTCTTCTTAGTCATTATAAGTTGTCTACTCTTGAACGCACATCACTGCAGAGTTTTGCATGCCAAAATCTTTTAAAAAGGTTCGCCATAGATTTATTGTCACAATTATTTTCTGCAAACCCGCGAAGGGGAGCCGCGATGTTCAAGTAGACATTTAGGTACGAGTAGAAAAAAAAATACTTTTATTTCTTGGTTTCCTCTAAAACTTCGCAGGGGATCGCGGGGAAAAAAAAACAATATCTATATAATTTCCAAGTTCTTAAAACATTTGACCTGATAATTATCGTAAACCGTGTTTGAAATGTTAAGCACCGGGGTTCGGACCTGGGACTAGACATCCAAAACTCACAATGTCTTTCAGGGAAACACAGAGACCCGCTATCGCAATAGAAACATACATGAGCCAGTAGGTTTCATGCAATGCTATCAAAGAATTACTTTACGTTTTACCTTAAAATAATCTTTATTTCTTTTTCTTGATTTTGCTTTTTGGGTCTTGAACTTAACATTTCTTTTATTTTTGAAGTTCTAAAAATTTTTATTGTGGTTTTTCTTTCTTTTCCTTAATCTTTTTTTTTTTTTATATATTTAATTCTCCATTCCTCCAAATTTCTTCAAAAAAATTCTTACCCTTCTTTTTTTTTCTCTCTCTCTCTTTTTTTGCCTCTCTGTTCTATACCTCTATCGTACATAGAACAACACTACATTTTTTTTCACAATGGACAAGTCTGATCACTTACCACCATATGATCTTGAGAAAGATACGCTTCCTTCTCCCCAGATTGAAGAATTCGAAACCCACTTTGACGACACTCAAGTCAAGAGAGGTCTCAAGCAAAGACATGTTTCGATGATTGCACTGGGAGGTACTATCGGTACTGGTCTGTTTATCGGTACCGGTTCTGCTATTGGCAGCGCTGGTCCTGCCGGCTCTTTTATCTCTTACTGCTTCTTTGCCACTGTGGTTTACTCTCTAGCGAACTCTATCGGTGAAATGGCCACTTACATTCCCATTACCGGTTCATTTACTGTTTTTTGCTCGCGTTTCGTCTCGCCTGCGCTTGGTGCCTCTATCGGTTGGCTCTACTGGTTTTCATGGGCCATTACTTTTGCTATTGAACTTTCGGTTGTTGGCCAGGTTATTGAATTTTGGACATTTGCTGTGCCTATTGGTGCCTGGATTGCTATCTTTTTTGTCATCTTCTCCATCCTTAACTTCTTTCCCGTGAAGTTCTACGGTGAAATTGAATTCTGGGCTGCTTCGATTAAGGTTATAGCGATTGTCGGTTGGCTCATCTACGCTCTGTGCATGGTCTGCGGTGCTGGCAAGACTGGTCCAGTCGGTTTTAGATATTGGAGAAATCCTGGTGCCTTTGGGCCTGGTATCTTGGTTGCGAACCCCAATGGTGGTAAGTTTCTTGGTTGGTTGTCGTCACTTGTTAACGCTGCGTTTACTTTTCAGGGTACCGAGCTTGTCGGTATTACTGCTGGTGAGTCAGATAACCCCAGAAAGACTGTTCCCAGAGCCATTAACAGAGTGTTTTTCCGTATCGTTATTTTCTACATCTTGTCAATTTTGTTTTTGGGTATGCTCGTTCCTTACAACGATCCTCTTCTCACTTCTACCGAATCCTATGCTGCCAGCTCGCCTTTCATTATTGCCATCGTCAACTCTGGCACCAAGGCCCTTCCTTCTATTTTCAACGCTGTTATTCTGACCACTATTATCTCTGCCGGTAACTCTAACGTCTACATTGGTTCCCGTCTTCTCTATGCTTTGGCCCTTGGTGGGGTTGCTCCTAAGTTTTTCCTTAAGACTACAAGGGCTGGTGTTCCTTACATTGGTGTTGTTTGCACCTGTCTTCTTGGTCTGCTTGCCTTCATGGTGATTTCCAACGGTGCTAACACCGTTTTCAACTGGCTCGTTGTTATTTCAACTGTTGCTGGATTGCTCACCTGGGCTTCTATTTCTTACTCTCATATTAGATTCATGAAGGCTCTTGAATACAATGGCATTTCAAGAGACAGTCTGCCGTTTAAGGCCAAGCTTGGTGCTGGATACGCCTGGTACGCCTTTATTTGCAACACTTTTGTTGTTTTTATTCAGGGTTTCACTTGTTTCTGGGACTTTAGCGCTGAGTCTTTCTTGACCAACTACATTTCTCTTTTCCTTTTCGTTGCCCTCTACCTGGTCTTCCAGTTTCTTGTTTTCAAAGATGGCTTCCAATTCCAGCACCCTATTGAGACTCTGGATATTGACAGCGGTCGTCGTGAGGTTGATTCTGTTGACTGGGAAGCTCTGGAGAATAAGAACATGACCTGGTATGAGAAGATACTAGACTTCGTGTTTTAAGAACATAATTTACAGAACAAAAAAAACAACCCAACGTGGTCTGAATCACTATATACCCATCATCATTATTTTTTGACTTTTATCTTTTTAGTATTTCGTTTTTCCCGGTTTATATTCTCACATACAAATACAATAGCATCCCATTCGTATCAAAATGGGCTTCACTAATCAGAAACAACTGTATATTTGCTAGACTGATATTCAAAAGCATGTTCAAAGAAAACCGCTTTTTTTATTTTAAATTTATATCGTTTTTGCTCACCATTCCATAAGCTTGTTGAAATTTTTTTTTTGAATACCAGCAGGAATCGTAAGACAAACTCTTGCAACACTTTGGTATATTGAAAAAATATATATTTTCATCATTTGACCTCAGCCAAGAAACAAGCTTGTAACAAGTCAACATTTATTGGCGGATTTGATAAAAAGTTCTTGAATAAGTAAGTAGAATGCTGAATGATAGATACATTTGCAGCGGCGAGAGTAAACCCGTTCAATGTCCAGCCATAACTATTCACCCTTTTCATGACCTTTCAGAACAAACGGAAACATATTTTTTGTTCTCCAAAGTTCAGGAGTTAGCGCGTGATCGTCAATTAGATACTATATATAGGTTTGCAGCAATTCTTTTTTGGAGAGAAGGGGGCCGACGTTGCTGATTAAACGCGGCTGGATTAGCAAGGAGCATCTAGCCAAATCCTCTCGACCAATGTCGCTTGTGGAGGGTGAAGTGGAGCTAGAGTGCTTGCTTAGAGCTACTCCTGAGAAGGGTATGTTTGCTGTTGACGGCAAGCCCGGAAG
>JAJMRT010000244.1:6652-21037 GCA_030558065.1 Geotrichum phurueaensis | reverse complement strand
TTGGTGCTGTTCACAGTGATGGCAGAAAGCTTTCTGTAAAGTGAATTTGCAGTATAACGGCTTGCAAAACTCGGGCCGGTGGATAGACATCACCAACAATAATAAAAACTTTTGGCATTTTAGATCACTTTATATTACTGTCACGGCATCATGAGCCGAGCTTAAGGTGTAAGCCCCAAAGCACGCGGTGTCTCGACGTTGCTAATAAAAGTTGTTGTGTAAGTTGTTTTGTAAGTTGAAGGGCAGCGCAACCTTAGAGAAGTGATTGCAGAAGAAACGGATGGAAGAGAAGGGACCTTCTAACCTTCGCTAGGCCACCCTGGAAAGAATCATGGCAAAGAAACATTTGCAAAAACGCTCAGACGACACAACGTGAAGGGGAACAACTTTACCAACCAGAGTTCTTTTAAGACTTAGAACTCTTACAATTCTCATTGCTATTTTGCTTGAACAAACCTACTGTCTGATAGAGAGTAATTACGACTAAGGCCTGAACGCTCAGAGCACCGTGAAGGTAGAATAACGCAAGTATTGGCATTCTTACTACTACCAGTGAGTTTTCCAAAGAATCAGATACAAATAAGTATCAGTATTGTTCAGCATCAGGATAGACGTCCTCTTCGCGATGAGTGACGGAGTACTGTCCGCACCTACACACTGAGGAACCCTTTATGAGCGAGTCCTAACTAAAGATACAGTTTCTACTTACCCATGAAGGCCGTAAATAAAGTCCAAGCATAACAGGCAATTCAAGTCATCGCCACTGATATCTGATAAGGAGTTTTGCATTCCTATCTTAGTGTGTACCAGTGTGTTGACAGGTTAATCTCCTGGCTAACACGTAGATATTACCAGCAAGACATAAGCTTAATAATTACAAACGGGCTAAGCCCCTCAAAATTTAAACTCAGTAATCACGACTCCAGACCACTCACATAACGTGGAAGTAAAAATTACTTTCAGTTTTTTTTTAAAAAGCCATTTCAAACAAAATTAGCAAATAATGATTTTACTACTTATGGCTGTAATGCTTTGAAGTCATGTTTTTTTTAGAAAGAATTCAAATATTGACTAACATCTAGTTTGCAATATGGTATGTAGCTCTCTCTTACGCTTACCATGAGAAATTTTAATTTTTTTTTGAAATGAATCCACCTGTTTTCTTTTTATTCAATATTCTTTTATCTGAGGTTATTATTTTGATATAGATTTACTCATTCTTTTGATTGCAAAAAGGCATGTCCAATTTCTAGAATGACAACTTGCAAGACAGACCGAGCGATCAGCCAATCTTGAGAAGCCAACGTTTTTTGTTTTTTCTTCTAAACATTTATAAAAAAAAAAAAAATATGACTGTTATGTGCAATTTATGTAAACGATAGAAAAACTCTTGGAAGCATAAACGTGTTTTAATGCATCGGTCGCTCAGTTGGCTTCTGTCAAGTCAATTCTGTCACTTTATTCACTTACGTCAAGATTAAAACTTGGATACACTTGCCTAACTTTTCCAATCTTGTGTGTAAATCATTTATTACTGGCGCCTCTATATCTCAGCTTGTTTTGCCCTTTTTAGCCCATCTAAAATGTTTATGGGTGGTTGTTTAGTTTTTTTTCTTTAGCCGCACAGGCATCAGACTCTAAAGCGAACACATAGTTTAACTCCTTGATCATTCCCATTGTGGACTATAATTATCATTGATGTAAAAAAATTAACTTTGACAGGCTTCAGTGCTGATAAAAAAAACCTTTGACAAAGCCAAAAGAAAAAGGCTAAATGGCAACGGCTTGCTTTTCATTGTGGTAAATATTCTCTTGTATATGTTTGGGATATAAGGAGCGTCAAAGAAAAAAGGCTGGTATTGTGGCCTGGAAAAATAAGTTTGACAATGATTTACAAGTATCGCCTTATGTACACTACTTTTCCAGGTACCCAGGAACATACAAGTGTAAATTGACATGCCATGAAAGAAATCAAACACCAAAATCCTTTACCAATTGCCAATTATACTATTACACTAACCAACTACTTTAACCATGTACATTTAGCTCATTTTAATTATTCGCATAGCCCCAGCAACCGACGCACAAGGCTCTTGGCTAGCAGGAAACTCCCTGGCCTGATCCACTAATGACAACCCTCCTTATTTACTCTATCTGGGGTGTATGCATGCTTTAATGCTGTTTTTCTTAATTACTTGATAAGAAAAAAAAAATCCAGCCTACTTTGCATTTCTTATCAACAAATGGCAATAAGGGTAGGGTAAGCTTCAACATTACGTATAGATACTTGAGCTATAGGCTCAGACTTATAGGTACCAGCTTACTGTGACTGTGTTTGAATTTAAAAAACGAATGAATAAATAAAAAGGCAAATCTAAAAGAGCAGGCGTGGATAGCTTGTGTCTTTAATTAATATCCTGGAAATTTCCCAACCACCTTGTTGTACTTAGCATCCCTGTGAGATACTCTTACTCTAACAAAGCTTTTTGGCAAAATAATTTCTTTGTGTTTAATTAGATCATCGCCCGGGGTACCTAGGGTTTATTGACCGTTTTTTAGTTTTTTAGCCAATATTTTGTGACTTGCGTTGGCGTTTAATACCTCGTCTTTTATCAACCCAAACTTTATTTAGCTAATCGATAACAGTGAGCACTGTGGAACTCCCAGTTCTAGAATTGTTAAACAAATTATACCGTTCCTGTTACAAAACTTAGAAAAATGCATGATTGAATGTATTGCTATTACGCTAATACTGAACAATTATGTACAGGCGTCCTCAGTATTGGAATACCTTCAATATCAATAAAAATTTTCTGCAAGAAAGAATAATAATAAAAAAAAGATGCTTTTGAATCAAATCACTATTGACTGAGGTGTCTAACCAAACGTGGAAGATCCGCCCTTGGCTGTTCGGCGCTGTGCACTGAGACGCCAGGCGTTCGGGTCGGGCGCGAAACGATCGTGCAATGGCTGGATACGCTCCTGGCGTTTGCGGCGTGACATGTTGCTCGGGTCCGCAACTTTGAAAAATGTCGGCGCAACTTCTGCCAGCCACTTTGGATCAATAGTCGTAACGGTGTGCATATACTCCTTTGACGTCAGCAACAATGTGTGATATACAACATACTCTGCAGGCTTTCCAAAAAGAGAACTCGATGGGTGCATGTACACTGGGGTGCTCTCAATCAGCGTCTTGTAACCCTCCTGCGGGTCCTTCCGTGCTGAATTACGGAAGAAACCCGCGCAGAGCGCCTTGCGGACAACATCGGTATTGCCGGAAAGGAGACCACCTCCACCAGACTTGAGACACGAGATAATCGGGTGTCGGTATCGATCCATGATAGAAACCAGCTGCTGCCGCACGTCGAGTGCACGCTTCAAACTTCGTTCTTGAATGAAATTATCTACACACCACACCCGCGACTTACCAGATCTTATCCAGCCGTTATACACGTTCAGCAACATCAAGTGGTCGCCGTTGGAGTCATGGAACTTGGCCTTCTTTTGGTCCGCCTGCTGCTGTTTTTCCTTTGGTCTGTAAAACACGTTCTGGACACTAAGCATAGCAACAATTGTGAGAATTTCCTCAGAGCACTTAACATCTATCGATGTGATCAAAACCTTAGCCAAACCAGGTTCCATAGGAAAGTCAGCCATTTTTCTTCCCAGTCGGGTAAGCAATCCTTCTCCATCTAATGCACTCAGTGCGTACAGTTCTTCCAATGCTGTTAGTAATGTATTTGCTGGTGGTGGATCCATAAAGTCAAAATGCAGCAGATCGTTAATTCCCATGGCTTTGAGCATCAGGATCGTGTTAGACAAGTTTTGACGTTGAATTTCAGGAATTGTGTTAGGTAACATTTCCGTCTGGAACGCCTGTTCAGTATACAAGCGATAGCACTTGCCAGGACCTGTTCTTCCTGCACGACCTGATCTTTGATTAGCCTGCGCCTGGGAGATAGGAGAAATTACCAATGAGTCCATTCCCAATTTTGGGTCATATGCGTTAATCTTGACAAAGCCCGGGTCAACAACATAGTAAATACCATCAATCGTAATTGAAGTTTCTGCAATGTTTGTGGCAATGACGACCTTGCGGCTGCCCTCAGGAGCTGGATCAAAAATTTTGCTTTGCATCTCGCTCGGCAGGGCAGAATAGACAGGTAAAACTATAAGCTCTGGCACGTCAGGGCCCAGCGCTTTCATTCTTTCATAAAGCACCTCGCAACTTGTATCAATCTCTTCTTGACCAGTTAAAAACACAAGAATATCACCTGGGGGTTCTGACAGGTGGATCTGCATAACTGTCATCAGCGCAGCATCAAGATAGTCAAATTCGGGTTCCTTCGTGTAAAGAACCTCGACTGGGAATGTTCTACCAGGAATGTATAAAATGGGACAATCAAGAAAGTATTTGGCAAACTTTTCGGCATCGAGGGTTGCAGAAGTAATAATCAGTTTAAGATCTGGGCGTTTTTGAGCCGCCTTTTTGAGGAGTGCAAAAAGGACATCAGTCGCGATGGTACGTTCATGGGCTTCGTCTAACATGATGACCGAGTACTGTGACATATCTGGATCCATCAGCGCCTCGCGCTGGAGCATACCATCAGTCATATACTTTATTCTGGTTTCAGACGAAGTCACATCCTCAAATCTGATATTGTAACCAACAGTTGTACCAACTTTGCAACCAACCTCCTCAGAAACTCTTTTGGCGACCGACACAGCAGCGACACGACGAGGTTGCGTGCATCCAACAATTTTACCACCTTTTGCATATCCTTCTTCATAGAGAAACTGTGTTATCTGAGTTGTCTTTCCTGAGCCTGTATCTCCGACCACAATCAAAATTTGGTTATCGTTAACAGCTTGTAGAAGTTGTTCCCGTAGTTGATAGACAGGAAGACTCCGTCGCTGATCCATAATGCTCATATCGGTACGTTTACCGTAAGAAACAGGCTTTGCACTGTCTTTACCAGAGACCCGTTTCCATTCTGGAACCTCTTGGGTAGCCAGATGCCTGAAGTCATCCGCAAAAACTTTGGAAGTACTTGAGGAGTAATCGTCAGTACTAGCCATTGGATCGTGCCACTGAGTACTGAGATCAGCTTTACCTCTTTTCTCTTGAGCTTTCTCTTTGGCTTGCTGTTGACGCTGTTCTCTGCGCTCGCGAGCCAAAGATGCACCTGACATAGCAGCCTTGTTAAGAGAGCCTTCCGGAGCTCGCACTACTCTAATAGGGCTAAGCTCCAGACTTTGTTTTGTCTGACCAGCCAAAAAGGGAGGCTCTTCTTCACGAACTTCAATGTCAATATTTTCTTCTGGTTCCAAAGTTTCGAGATCATTATGTCGTGCAGCATCAATATCTTCATCAAGTTCGGGGTATGCTGACTTGGGAATAGCACCCGAGGCGATGAGCTGTCGGATCTCCCATCGTTCAGGAGATGTTAGCCGCTTTTTCGTTCGGTTTTGCATGCTCTGTGTTGTATCTTCCTTTCCATACATTAACGTACTGTTGGCACCGGTCGCAAATCGCTGATACTCTAGATCCTCGCCTGTCTGTTGGTCGACGACTTTCATGGATAAACTAATTTTGCCGTTCTCAATCTTCACAATTTTTACCTTAACAGACTGATTTCTCTCCAAGATGTCGCCAGGATGTTCCACTCTTTGACCCTCTCTAATAGCAGATACATGTACCAATCCTGGTAAACTGTTAGTCCCATTCTCGTCAAATCAAAGTAAAAAAAAAAAAAAAAAAAAAAAAAAAAACATGAAGCAAGACCGCACTTACCATCAACCTTTCCTTTGACTCCTTCAAGAGTAACAAATGCTCCATAGGGTTTTACACTCATTACCCTCCCATGATAAATTTTGCCAATGATTGGTTTGTCATCTAAATTGACTTCAAGTTTTTCTCTTCCATACTGGTCTTTGCTGTCGTGGTTTTCGTTGCTATATACACGACGCCTCCGATCTGTGCTTTCTCTTGGGCTTCGATTGCGTCGTCTATCAATATCATCTCGCGGGCTCTTGTTGCGTCGAGATTCCCAGTCATCTGGACTTTGGTAGCGTCTTCTATCTCTGTTGTGATCTGGGCTTTGGTCTCGTCGGCTTCTCGAACGAGAGGATTGTGGCGGGGGCGATCTGCTTTCTCGATCCCGCTTCCGGATTATGCTTCTAGTATTACTCCGCTGACCAAGAGATTTCAACTCACTGAGAGCATCTTCAACCACGTTGGCGCCATTATTGTCATTGCGGTCCTCACGCTCAATAGGTGCTGTGTCTGGCAGGGAGAGTCCTCTGAAAACTTTCTCTTTGCTGACGCTACTGTTATTCCATTTATACTTTGGATGAAGCTGCCTGATGACTCGATCAATGTTATCGACAAAATTCTCGGGAAAATCGGCGCCCACTTGCGAAAGCTTCTCCTTTAATTCAGCGACGTCTTTTGATTGCTCGTGAAGCTCCAGAACAAACTCAGCTAATGTTTTGTCACTAACACCGATGTAGTTGGAAATCTCTTCCGTTAGCCTTGAAACCAAGTTAAGAACTTCTAGCTTTTCTAGAGCGTCCATAATTAGAATATACAAGTATTTGGTTTCACCGTGATTGAGAGAGAGCCAAAACCAAGTATAAAATAATATGATAAAAAAAAAACTACAATGGATGGTGTTTAAATTTCCAAAACACCCAAAAAATTTTGTATGGCAAAATGAGCTAGTCACATGATCTCAATATATTATAAATTACATTAAAAGTCGGGATGATCGTGAATGCCGTCCTTATCAACAATTCTGACCTAAGAGAAGAAAAAATCAGTTAGCAAACAAGTAGCAAATCTCTAGGAGGCTCAATTGAACTTACTTGGATACCCTTAAAGTCAATCGGGATACGTCTTTTGATTTCATCCACGCAAAGCTGAAGAAGCTCCAGGCCCTCTTCTAACGTTAAACCAGGCTTGTGGTGGCGATCAAGCAAAGAAAGCACGTAATAAGAAGCATGACCATGAGCGGCATAAGGAAGAGTGACATTGGCTGCCAGGTAATCAATCCAATTCAATACAGGCTTGTTGGTCTTCTTGTCGTAACCTCCGATAAGAACATTCGCTTGATAGGGTTTCTGTTATAATGTTAGAGGCGTCTTACAAGTCAATCAACTATTGAAATCACATACTCTTGTTCTTAAAGCAGTAGCAAGTTCATTTCTGGTAAAGCTAGCCACCGCTGTGGTCGACATATCTCTGCCGTTTCTCATGCCATATAACTGAATGTTTGCCTGTAAGTACTCGGCAAATTGGACTATGGACAATTGGTTAGAGAAAAAATCAAAGAATCAGCAAATGCAGTTATAATTACCTGTGTCACCAGCTTCACCGGAGAACGCAATGAGCGAATGTTTGTTGAGTTTTCTGGTCTTGTCATCGTTGTCCTTCAGCACTGAGATACCTCTCATGGCAGCCTTCGAGGTGGCGATAATGACTTGCTTGTCAGTCGTGATCCCTAATAAAACATCCATGTTGACTAAAAAATGAGACTGGCGGTAATTGAAAAATAAATAAAGAGAAAAGCGATGTCTATTCTAAAACAAGAGACAACAAAGTTGTATAATGATGACGTTGAGGTGTGAATATGGAGGAGAAGTGACGGTAGTTAAATCCCAACTTTTTGGTGATGAAGAAGTAGAGGGTGTGGTTGTGTTCTGTGTGTGAGGTGGAGGGAGAGACCTCAGAAATAAGTCTGCACAGACACGCCAACGTTGGGATATTTGTGCCAAACACGTCAGTTTTTCTCTATTGAGATAATTAATGGAAACGCCAAGCGCGAAAATTTCGTGCTTTTTTTTTTAATTTTTTTTTTTTCTCCAAACTTGATTTCACTTTTGTTACTTCCCTTTCTCTTTTCGATCTTGTCCTATAGCTCAACCTCATCAACATTCACGACTGCAAACAAAATGCCGGCATATCAAAGCAATAACAAGGACGAATCCGACTCATATATCTCGGAAAATGATGAGGTTCTTACTGTTGAGTAAGTATTACTGTCTTTTTTCTTTATGATTTTGCATGACATGGAGTACTAACGACTTTCATGTAGAATCCCCAACTCTAAGACAGACGAAAACATCATGTTACAGTTCTACTCGCGGCTTTTCCCTTACCGATATTTTTTTCAATGGCTAAATCATTCTCCGAACCCGAGCACCAACTTTACACATCGTGAGATTGCTTTCACCTTAAGCAACGACACATATCTTCGTTATCAGTCTTTTCCAAATGCGGACGCTTTCAGAAAGGAGATTCTAAGGCTCAATCCTTCCCGTTTTGAAATCGGCCCAGTATATTCATCAAACCCACGCGACCGTAAACTGGTCAAAAAGACCCAGTTCAAACCACTACGAAAAGAACTTGTTTTTGATATTGATTTGACTGATTACGATGACATCAGAACATGCTGCAAGGACAAACAGATCTGTACCAAATGTTGGCAGTTTATTACTGTGGCTATCAAGATTATGGATGCGGCCCTACGAGAAGATTTTGGTTTTAATCATATTCTTTGGGTGTATTCTGGTCGTCGTGGTGCCCACGCTTGGGTGTGCGACCCTAGAGCCCAGGTGCTCGACGATACCAGGCGCCGGTCTATAGCATCATACCTCCAACTGGTGAGTAAAGGCAAACGACTCCAATTTAGAAGACCATTACATCCACACGTTGAACGAAGTTTAGAAATTCTGAAACCTTCCTTCACTCAGGACATTCTTGAGAACCAGAATCCTTGGGAAGATATTGATGATTGTGACAGCCTTTTAGATGCCCTGAGTGACAAGAAGCTAGCAAGTGCGCTTAAGAAAAGCTGGAGTGAGTATGCTACACGATCCAGTAAGCTCAAATGGCAGGACATTGATCAAGCCGCACAAACTGGTGTTTCACAGGCTCTTGATTCTAAGCTTCTGAAAGAGGCTAAGCAAGATATTATTTTAGCAACAATGTACCCGCGTCTCGATATTGAGGTTTCCAAGCATCTAAACCATTTACTGAAATCACCGTTCTGTGTTCACCCCGCGACTGGCCGTGTGTGTGTTCCTATTAATGTTGCTAAGGTTGAAGAGTTCAATCCATTGGCGGTGCCTACTGTTTCGTATCTCTTGCAGGAGATTGATGATTACGATCTCACAAGGGACGACGACAAGGCTGCTACTGAGGGAGGTAACCTGGCAGATTATGAAAAGACATCTTTGGCTCCCTACATCAGGTACTTTAAGCATTTTTCTAATCAACTTGTCAAAGAAGAATTGAGAGAAAAAAGAAGCAGAGAGCAGGCCAATCTTGACTTTTAAAAATACAAATAGCAAAATCTTATCAAAAATACTAATAAAAAAGAGAAATATGATTATGCAATTTAAACAAAAAAAAGTGAAAATATTAAAAATACCAAGGTCAACATCACTACAATGTAGTTAACTTGGTTCTCATTCTGTTTCAGTCTCTCCCCCAGAGTAGGAGCATTGAAGGCTTGTGGTAAAGAAGTAGACTCAATTTCTAGTTCCTGATCGCCAGCTCCATGCCACCAGATGATCACACGTTTCTCACTATCGAACTCATATCTACCCGAAGTCACCCTGATTTTGAAATTGTTTTTAGGAAAACTAAACTCGGGAAGCGCAATTTCAGTACCCTTTTTCAATTCTAAACAATCTAGTCCATCAATATGCAGGTGAAACACACCTTTTTCCATGTGAAACTTGTACCTCTTCAATGCTCCTGAAACAGTCAGTGGAAATGGTCGCGCGATGGCACGATCAGCTCTAGTTGCATGGGCTCTAGACACCTTAACATGATGCTCGACTTCATTATCTTTTTCATGCTCTAATGCATGATCATGACCATGACTGTAGATACTAAAGTCTTCACCATTCCAATAATCACCAAATTGATGCGAGTTCTGAGCAGAGTATACCCAGAGCGTGTGATGAATCTTGGAATTTTCTAAAGCACGACCAAGAGTGTCCCAGGCCTTGATTTGGGAAGTGTAGTTTCCAGTCTTGTATGCAAATTTGTCGTCAAGATCAAATGGCATGCCGGTTTCGGACATGAAGCACGGCGTAATCCCAATGTTCTCCCGACCTTCTTCTCTCATAGCAGTAACTTGACTTGAAATACAATTTCTAATCGCCTTCTCGCCAAGTTTGATAGCAAATGGAGGTGCTAGATATCTTCCACGTAAGATACCTAAAACATCGACATTCCAAAGAGTACTCCAGTGCTTCTGAACCATAGTCAATCCATCATAGTAATGAGGAGCATAAATAATCCGGGAGTCCATGTATGGAGAGCCTTTAAGTTTAGGGGGGACTGACATTGTTGGTGGCTGACAAAACAAAAACAATTCTTTATCAACTTTTCTCATGCTGGTGTAGAATCTCTCCCAGTATCTAGTGAAATAAATTTCGTTGAACGTGGTCTCGTCGGCAAACCTTCCATCTGTAGAGTATTTGAAGTAATCAAGCCTGAGAGGCTTATTGGTTTCAATATCCCAGACACCATTCTGAGCCCAAAGGCATTCACCTAATTTCCATTTAGGATCACGCTTCCAACCATACTTGGTGTCATCGTAGTCTTTAGGGAGCCAAGCAGTCACACCCTTAGGATCAATAAGTTTTTTTCCGACAAGTTTGGGACGGAGCCTTCCAAACTCGTAAACTTCAACTTCGCAGGGCTTGCCCATACCAAGAATCATACCCTCCAGAGCCGTCGGGGTAACACCAAGTTTCAAGTGCATATGAATGGAGTGTTTTGAGATATCTTCATGACCAACTAAGCCTCTATTTAGTTCATTGAGAGTTTCAACTCCAATAATTGTGCGATTCATCAAGTCAGTTTCATTGAGGATGCGACGGTAAAAATAAGACAAAGCATCAAGTAGATGATCTTGCAGATAAAGCTCGATATTCTTGCCGTCGATAATGGCATTGGGCGCAAAGTCAAGGCCCGCATTAAACAAAGTGAAGGCTGTCTGACAGGCCAGTCTGGCGTAATTTGTCGGCCAGAACATCTTTGGGTAATTTTCAGGATCTTCGTGATGACTCTGAACAAGACAGGCCTGTGTAGTTTCAAACGCTCTCGGATTCAAGCCCATTGCGTAGTAGGTCCACAGTGGAGCGCCGCTTCCTCCACTGTATCTCGACCACTATTATCATAAAAGACTGTTAGAACTAAATTAGAAACTGGTGTTAAAGATACGTACGTTATCCTGATGGGGGTCCATAAAGACATAAAAGCCAAACTCGTCGAGGATTTTCAGAACTTTGATAGTGAAGTCGATAAATTCATCATCGTAAATACCGGGACCTTTGTGTTCCAATGCTTCCCAGGTGAAGACATAGCGAATGGTATTAAAACCATAAGACTTTAGTTTGGCAAAATGCTTGGGTGCGTCCTCTAGCAAGAAGGGTCTATTCACAAATGAAATATTGTCACCATCCCAGTAGGAGTCGTCTACTTTTTCGAAAAAACTGGTCTGTTGAATTGGAAGTTTACTACCACCATCAAGGTTGATGCCCCTTAAAATGATCTCTCTGTTATTTTCATCCTTAATGGATCCAGTTTCGTCCACCTGCAAATAACCAGATGGCATTTTTTTCAAGGTATTTCTTTTTTGGATTGGATATATAAAAAAAGAGTTGGAGGTAAAAGGGGAAAAGGAATTAAAAAAAGAGAGGAAATTGGGAGATTTATAGAGAAGTCAAACTGAAAATAAAAAGATGCCAGATCATATTGTTGACACCGCCCAGAATATTTCAGGAGACATTCAATCGTACTTATAGAAAAAAAACTGACAATTGAAAATTGATAGAGGTTATGTTTCAACTGCTCATGGTAACTAATCTTTTTTTTTTTATAAAAAAAGTGAATTAAAGTGTGCTTCTTTGAACAGCGTATTTGAGTTTTAGAGTGATCATTTAATGATTACACGCGATGAGTTCTTGGTCACCACGGCAACTCCAAGGCGCCTGTACACCTACTTACTAATAGTTAGTAGCAGATGCAGCTGAAGTACTCTCGTTGATAAGCCTTACTTGCTAAGTCAGAAGTTATAATCATGATACTCAATTTGATCTCTTTAGTTAATTAGCAAGTTATTTCAGATGGTCTTTGGCAACTATTTGGCAAGGTTCCGAGCCAAGATGAAACTGGGACTATTTGCTGCACGCCTGTACTAGTAGGCAAAAACCTCTGCAAAAATTAAAATTATTTTTCTCAGCAGCAAGGTTATCAGTGTGAAATGGACCAGCAATCTATGCAAAACAGGTAGCAGAAGCTTATCTAATGCTATTTTCTAATGACACTGCAAGTTCTAAGTCAGTAAAATCTGTCTCGGAGACTGCCAATTGCTCTGGTTTGAGATAGGTACACGAAGTAGCAGTGTAATCTAGTTCCAAATCAGCGCTTTTGTGAAGGGAGACAAAAAAAAATAATTTTTGAACCTGCTCTCAGATCACAGTGAACTTCGCCTTACTCTCCCTTAGACATCTGAAAAGTACTTATATTGACAGCACAATATGTACATATACAAAGATCATAAAACACGCATAAATAAACATACTATATATTACTGGATATAAGTAAATGATCTTTAGGGGGAAAGCCCTTTTTTTTCAGCTCACACAAGAGGCAGTGCTTTATGAGATTTGCTGAAAAAAAAAGATAAAAACAGATGCTTTAACAGGAATTAAAAGCAACCTGATGCTTAACTAGAGAAGACACCCTGCCTAATTTCTTTAAACCAACAAAAGTATTTTCACTTTTACTGTTTGTATTCAATATGTTATTTTAATACATTACTAGCTACTACTGGGCACTTTTATTATTTGAAATAGAACTTTTTGAATCTCCAGTTTAGAACAGGTGTACAATAAGCTTGTTTAGATCACCCATTTGAAACCTTTCAAATTAATTTTCCCAAAAAATGATATCGCAGAGCCTGTCTCATATTTTAGAGATTATTAGAAATAACCGTATTCTCAAATTAAGAAAATTAGAACTGTAAATATTAAAACACATTTACAGTGGTTGATCTCAAATAACTAATTATGGTATCTTTTTATTCAGTTTGTTAGTATAATAAACAATAAATCGACAAAAAAACAGTATATCGAACTGGCTTGTAACATTTTAGTTTATATATATAATCAGTTTATTGTCCTTGTAACTATTTGAAAAATATACACAGAAGACATTAATACAACAAAAATAACCCTTTAGCGGGGAATGCGCCATTCACTATATATTTCAGTCACTTCGATGGCACCAAATTTTTCACGAACTTAGTCCGTGTGTCAAGGGAAATCCGACATGATCGTCACTTCAGTGCGTTATGTTGAGTGGGAGGGCAAGCCGGTAAAACCTTGACAGGCTACGCTGTTAAGCTTACCATTAATTGAGGAGGTGCGGTGACGAATCGAGGAACTTGACTACCGCTTCAATGCCTTTCTTGGTATCAAGTAGGACATTGATGTCAAGCTCTGGGGAACATGTTCTCAGGTGCGTACGCTCCGATTCGCAGAGGGCGCAATCCTTCAGCAGGTGCACAACCGTTTCAGGCTGGCCACATTTCCACTTGTGATTTCTATCCAAGACTTCTATCCTTTTAAAATAGGATCCGATAACTCCATGGCTAGTTCTCAATTGCACCACCTTGCTAAGGGCGTGACGGTTCGCTTTTTCCATGATGCTGCGAAGAGGACATTTTAGTTTATTCACATTTTGACACATGCATACTATATCTAACACAAGCATTTTATGATTTATCAACTCAAAAACCTGCATTCAGGTATTCATGCAAAATAGGAAAAAATTTTATCAACCTGTTTTGTATTTTCTTGCCAAACTCTGATGTCTTTGTGATTTTCTTCATTTTTATTCACGGTGCTTTGACGATTACAAAACCAAAACATGAAAAGGGTTACATTTCTCAAGATTCACCAAAACTCTGCTTTGTCTTGCTCGCCGATAGTAAAAAAAAATCTTTCTGACATATATTTTATGAAGTGAAACTACCTCTATGTCGAAAAAAAGTAATTGTGAAGTAGCTTTAAATAATGGCTCTTTTTATATTTCAAATTTAAAAAGAAAGAAAGGTTCAAAGAAATTAGTAGTTTGAGTCTAAAGACAGCATAAAAACCGATTAATATAAATCATTAGTCATTTTTTTCTATTTAAAACCAATTAATCTTCAAACCCTACAATAGAAGCTTTCTGTGGTAAAATAGCAGAAATTTCTAATTTCAAAAAAATGGAAGAGAATCTTTTTATCTAAATACAAAACGCAGCATTTGTAACTTCCATCATGTTACTTGAGCAATCTGTTTTTTTTTTTTTTTTTT